>DWLO01002628.1:0-12204 GCA_018245335.1 Dalla quadristriga | reverse complement strand
AATTCTTGGCAGTTGAAATGAAGCGCACCTGTAGGGAAAGATTTAATTATCTGGTGGCCTAGGAGCATATCAGTTCAGCAGCAGTCGCTTCATCAGTAATCTGGTCGGCGTCGGGAAAGGCTCTAACCATCTAAGTCATCAACCTAGATGAAAAGAGAGAACCAAGATGTTATTGAGAAAATTTCAACATGCCGTTCACGTGCACCTGTGTAATAAAACTTAAGTAATACTCATTCTAGCCGTGTGGTAGCGGCAGAACTGAATACAATTGTTCCTTCCTTCTCATCCCGCGGGTGTCGTACGTGGCGACCTGGCGACTAAGAGAATAAACCTAGGTACCTAACATTATAATTAAATAAAAAGTTTTGAGTTGGAGTTTTTATTTGTTTGACGAAGAACGAGCAGCGGCAACTCTTTGCGGCAACTACTATCTACTGCGATCACCAACGGTGGGGACCATCGTGGTGATTATGGGCTAATCCTCCTGTTTTTGAAAGAGACTTTTAGTTCAGCAGTGGACTATTATAGGCTATTGATGATGATGATTAATAATTCTGATCAACCTGCTGTCTCGAGTCTAGGATCACGTAGTACCGTGAAGGATCTGGAACTGAAAGGTCAGTATCCCTTGGTTGGGCTTTCGTATCAGACTTAACCTAAATGGAAATAATTACAAAAGAATTTAATGCAAGTCGCAATTACATATTAATCTTCTAACTTGCCATGCAGCTGTGTAAAAAATCTGAGACACGAGTCTAAGATCAACTTGCAATGAAAGATCTGAAACTCAAAATTCAGTATCCCATGGTTGACCTTTCGGATCAGCTTTAACCTAAATGGAAATAGTTACAGTGAAAGTTGCAACGGCCCTTTTTAGATAAGAATTAAATTAGATATAACACTAGTTCATCTGTGTCGATTTCGCGGGTTGCACTGCGTTTCTTGTTTGATCGACTGTGAAAAATATAATATTTAAATGCCCTTATCCGGGCAGGTTTTTGTGTAGATCTTGGGTATCTCCTGTAAGGTACCTACAAATCCTCTTAAATATTAGTCATAATGGTTTCGGAACCCTCGGAAATATAGTTTCAGCACGTTCCCGCTGCTAACGTGAAAGCTGTAAAGTAGTAACGTATTGCAAATTTACACATGCAAAGGAAACTCCGACGACAATATTTTGAGTCCACCAACTATTTTTCCCCAAAATAAAAAATAAAATGACGCTATTGAAACCGGCTCAGACAGTAACGTATTGCCAATTTACACATGCAAAGGAAACTCCGACGACAATATCCACCTACTAATTTTCCCTAAAATAAATAATAAAATGACGCTATTGAAACCTGCTCAGACAGTGGAATAACAGTCAGGAGCACCTTAAGTCACACAAAATTATTAAGTTGCAATGTAACGGAGCAACGGAGCGACGTGGCTTAGAGATTGTTAATTTAAGGCTAAGACATAAAGTGCAGCTCGCGACGCATCTATTCTGAATATCTATCTGCAAATCAATTAGTTAAATATGAAGCTCCTGGCGGTTCGTCGAATAACAACGTCTCCAGCATATCCACTTAAAACACTGTAAAAATAAAGCCTTGATATTAAACGATGGTCTATAAATATGAGCGTGTGGGAATGTCCTGCAAACATAAGCTTAGTTATTTCCCGCACAAAACGTAAAAATGAAAAGAATACACAGAACCAGATTTATTGGCCAAAATAACCAAATCCTAATTTTCATGTCGCATTTGTCGAATAGCTCGAAATCCCTAAGTTATTACAGGGATAAAAATGTATTAAATGAAATGACGCCAGTTTACGCTATGATCTACGCATGAGCTTATTGACGCCCGACGCAAACTACGCTACGTAGAAACGCAGAAATTTTCAATACGCTCTTTTAACTGTGACGTACGCCGACCCGCCATCAGTTCCACGACGATTCTGCAGCTACGTTAAAAACTGGAACTTCCGATGAACACGTTCTAAGTCTCGTGAAACTGCTGAAATTGTGAAAGAAAATGACTTGTTCTGGAATCTTAATGAACGCTCTTGCTATACACACGATACATTTTATGGATTCTTGCCATTTGTCTTCTCTGAAAATACGTCGCTATTTCACATTATTTTTGGGAGTTATAAGTAGGTAAGAAAATTATAATTAATCTACGCAAACGCCAATTTGCTGCAAGCATGGAAAAGGTAGTTACGCACATTTTAAAAATGTATAGAACAAAAGATAAGACATCGAAACATTTAATACCCGAGATCATTTGAATTACTCGCGATTACATCAAGTTTTTAAAGTTTTTTATCTGACATCTTGCTTTGGCAACGATGTTCATAGGAAAGTTCGGTATGTGGTAATTTAAGGTATGCGAACTAAATTACTCAAAACTTCAAATGATCTCGACTATCAACTGCAAAGTTGCAGATAAATCTTCAATGTACCTGCTGCTGTCCAGGAACGCGCCTCTCGCGAGCTCTTGTCCTGGCTAACATGCGACCTGCAGCATTACAGTGAAAGTATTATAACTCTGCCTCTCTGAACATAGGAACGAGTCGAAATGGCGCATGCACAGTATGAGAAACCACTTCGAGCAACCGGGGTGAAGACAGACATCGAACGATACGGACGACGTTCTCATTCGTGTATTACCGGCACTGCTCGGCTGACGTCGCCGGCGCGATGGAAATATCGAGTACCTACTGCGACGTCACTTGTACCATGTTCAGACACGCAAAGTTATAAATATTGGCACTGTATTATATTAATTCACACATTTAAATCTATAAATTGAAATCATTGAAATAGCCAAGTGAAGCGACGATAGCAACTTGTCGATAATCCGGAACAAAACTCCTTTTCAGTTTCCTGGTGGTATCGGTTTAAAGTCTTCTTGCCACATATTCAGAGCCCATTATCAGTCTTGCTAAGTGACTTTGCATGCATCCTAGGACCCATTCTATGATTCCTCCTAGTATCAAATCCATACTTACCTACCACCATACTTACATACGTTAAATTTTGATAGAAATGTCATTGCCTTCTCAAATATCTAATCATTTGATTTTCGGCTTTAGCAAGTGTGGGTAATTTTAGTCTGAAAGTAGATAAATTAACTTTAATATTTTATGACTTACCCAGCCGGTGCTATGGGTCTCAGCTGCAGTTGACTGGGTGTACCATCAGACAGTCTCTTTTGGCCCCTGCCCTCCTGAGTCCCTACATTTTTGGTTGGGGCTGAGCTCTGAAATATTGGTTACCACCATGATAAATTGATAAAAGAACTTTACTTATAGTATTTATTTATTTACCCACAACCAGTGCATGTAATAAAATTGTTACAAGTATTAATGGTTATACTTAAACTATAATTTATTTAAGCTAGGGAAAGAACACAGGTGATGGCTATTAACACAAAAAAAGGTTGCCATGTTATGATTGCAAGGATGTGTCAAATATTTTAACACCACATATCAGCTCGAAGTTAGTACTACCAATTATTTTATCATTTACACATGAGGTGATGTTGTGAATGTTACGGCAAGTCATAGCAGTGTTATGGCACTGAAATAATAAATGAAATTAATGCTAAGCATGAAAAAACTTAACGGGAATTAATAAAGAAACGAATGCAACGGTGACTGTTTTCATGCTGAATAATCAGGGGTACATTGCTATAATGTCAAAAAGGGTGTGAAAGCCAGGGGGGGGTATGCATTCACATTCTATTGTTTATTTTTACAGTTAAATAAACAATAAATGTATTGTTAAAATTATTAATATCTTATTGTGTTCAAGAAAAGAATTACGATTAAGATAAGGAAATTGACACCACAGGATTAAAAGAAAATTAAACAAAATTAAACCAACGATGGTAGAAAGAAAATGAAATCATAATGCATGAGAAGAATGCTATATAATATGCATTTGCTCACAGATATAATTTGTGGCGATGACGCTTGGCCTGTCGATATAATATTAATTAAAGAGGCACTGCTCACTAAAGGCTGTTGGGAAAAATTCAAAAAATTATATTTATAACTCTACCTTATTCACTGATATGAATGAGAAAATATAATTAATAAAGTAACATAATTCACAATTCGTTTTCAAACATAGTTTAATTCAATGCAAAATCATGTGTTTGAAATGTAATTCTACTAAATAATAACATATTTCACTGCAGTGGCTACTTTGATGCTAGCCACTTAGTAGCTACCGCATTTTAGAATTTGCTTTTGCGACTATTCACCCGCTCGTTCGTGCTATAGTGTCGCATCAGCAGTCAAAGTTAAAGAAAGGATAGCCTCTTAAGCAACTACTTAGTTGCTTAAGCTACAAAGTTCATGTATTGTTTTAGTTTTAGAAACATTCCCTCAAATATATGCTTTCATACAAAGTAACGTATCTTAGAGCATTATGGAGAACTCTTAGACATGCCGGTTTCCTCGAAATGTTTTCCTAACTGTTGGAGCATATTTAATTGCTTAATACTCACACACCACTGAAAAGTAAGAGATGTGTGCCTGGGATTTGAACCCTGAACCTCTTGAGTAGGAGCTCACAGACTTAGCCACTAGGCTATCACTGCTATTAAGATATTAGAGTTACTAATAATTCTACATTAGTCTACCTTTGGCAATTATATTTTATGTGATAGAATACCTTTTGATTTAGTTGCATGATAGTTCCAGTCGCCTGAAGCTGCTGCAGCTGAGCTGCCGACAGTGGCAAAGTTTGTTGGAAAGAGCTGGCGGGAGCAATCTGAAAACACATTTTATTTGTTTGACTCATGTTTATATGAAGACAGTAATACTCTTTGTATATCAACTTAGACCTTAGAACCCTAACTTATTAGTGTGTTTGTAGTTTGGTCCTTCTTTCAAGCTGCAACAGAGCGATGGATTGCAGTGATTTTTTGCATAGAGATAGTATATTGGTCGGAGTGTGAGAAAGGCTACTTTTAACCCTGGAAAAATACATGGTTCCTGTAGGATTTTACGCAGGCAGGGTTGCGGGAAAAGCGTCATGTATAATATGGAACAGTGTAAGGATAATAGAAAAGACAAGAAAAACACTCAATAATTGAACTGATGTCAAATATCATAAACTAGCTGTTGCCTGCAACCTATGCCCATCTCCATAGCTCAAGCTACCTCTCTATCAAATTCTACAAAGATTGGTTGTAAGGTTCACCCATGAAGGCATATCAAACAAACTAAGAAACTTTCACATTTATAATATGAGTAAGAATGTAATTAATTTATACATTTAATTTGTGCTGCATATTCAGATTTAATAAATAAAAAGTTCATACTCACAGATACAAATTGCTGATGCTGCAAGTTAGTAAGGCCCTGTTGATTGGAGGCCAAATCTTGCAGCTGTTGATACGGAATGAGCATGGTCTGGGAGCCCGGAACTGTCCACTGTACGCTTTCAGCACCTTGAATATGGTATTTCACATCTTTATCACCCTTATCTGTGCTATACAAGATTTTCTGTGAAGAATTTGTACCTTGTGCAGCGCAAACCACAGGAGTGGACATCGCAGAGCTGACCGTGGTGGTGTCGGCGGTGTTGAGATTTGCTTGCGGGAATGTCAGGCCATTCGGCAAAATCATGGACATGGAAGACGGAACTCCACTCAGCCTTAACTGTGTTACATTGACCGGCTGCATGCTAGATAGGTCCACTAATTGGGTACCAAAGCCAGGTTGCTGGAGGGCACTCAGGGACTGAGCGATGGGTAAGGATGTGAAGTTGGTGTTAGAAACTTGGACACCAGGCTGCATGATGGGAATGAGCTGTCCGCTCTCCTGGTTGAGGACATATTGCTGCTGTTGCGGAAGGAGCTGCAAGACGGTGGGCTGGCGGACGGTCATGAGGGGCGCGGTGGCGGGGGCGACGCTCACCACCGGGGGGATGACGGTAGGGTGAGCCGTGGTGGTGAGGGTTGGGGGAGCGGACAAAGCAACGGTCGCGACCGGCGGGGGCACGGGAGGCGGCGCCGCGGTCGTGGTCAGCGTCGGCGGCGGGACGTTTAACGCGGGCGGCGGACCTCCGGCCTGCGCCGCGCTCCACTGCGCGAGCTCCGCGCGTATCGTCTCAATAAGATTCTGCGCCAGCGAACGCGCAGCCGCCAACGCCTCGGAACGCGTGTGGTGTAGAGCCAAGTGCAACGGCTCAAACTTATCACTTTTCAACACTGCTACCACTCCCGTCTCCGATCTTATGTATTCTAAGTTGGTTCCATTCTACAAAGAAAACAAGAATGACTAAATTTCACTCAGGATAATGAAAATGTACACACAACTGGCAGAAAACTCACTGGTCCAAGTAAGCGTCCTTTGATGTCAAAAGCGGCCGGCGCGTTATCCAAGCCTATGTAAACTTTATCGATGAGACCCCCAGACATAATTTATTCTAGTATATCATGCAGTTTTGATTTTATTTATGTTATTTTCGAGCAATGCATTTTTTCTTTTCCTATGGTTAGCACAAATATTTTGACATTTGTCGATTGTCGAGTCCACAGATTAGTGAGGTGAGAGTCGAATGCATGCATAGATTAGTAGAGTATTACGGAAGTCGAATTTGGTTTCCACAGAGTAACTATACTGACATACGAGGAGTTTGTTTCAGTGTGACCAGCTACATTACAAGGCCTATTAGACCTACAGAATATCTTTGGCATATATATATTAACATCCGTTAATGTTAATAGTGTGGAGGGCTTTCGCGCCTACTACTTATTGTTCTCCGAATCGAATCTATTTTGTGGCCTGTGTCAAAGGGTTTATGGAACAGTGTTAATACACCCTACCATAACGATGGGAATACGTACTTTCAAAAATGTGATGAGTATTTCATATGCCAGCGAACGGAAAAAACAGATTCTCCTTTATATCCTGGCTTCCGGCACAGAAAAGCCGTAGAAAGTTTTTCATCTGCTTGCGGTCTTATTTAGCGTACATCAATGTACTTGAAAAGTATGTTGTCGACTTGGCTCGTGGTATATACGAACGCGCCAACAACGGACCCCATCAACATTTTCGGGGGATTGCGCCCCTTCACACGTGCCTCCCTGAGGGCCGCCCGCTCCCTAGGGAGCTTCAAGGACAGGGTTCCGCCGACAAGTCGGAGGAAACTGTCGAATTAGTGCCAGTAGACTGAAGACGACCAAAACCCTGTTCTAAAAAGTGTCCGGGTGCGAAAGGAATACCTCACAAGGGGAAGGAGTCGCTGCTGCGTGAAATTCACCCGACTGACTGACAGAACAATAACTGAGTGCGTACATGCTCTGAAGGGCAGTAGTCCTGGGTTAATACTCACATCACAGCAGTCTGTAAATTAACATTGGTCTTTATGACCAAATCTCTACAAAATTTAATAACTTATTTCAAACATATTGCAAAATCTTATAAGGGGATTACAAAGGGTGGACTTAATGCCTAATGCCATTCTCCAATAATTTGTCCAATAATTTATTTAATCTTGCTTTTAAAAGTTTACAGATTAAGTCAAAGTGTAGGAACAATAATATTATGATACATTTTTGCAAAACTTAGGGAGTGTCACGTGTATATGATATTTACTTAACAAAATGGACATTAGGGGTTAAAAAAAATACAAATTGCATAATGTAACCATTTTTATTTCTACAAAACATGATATGCCATCTCTATGTTATTATGAAAATATATAACATTATTTATGTTTTTAACATTTTAGGTTTCAAGTATTATCAGGGTTAATGTTTTTACTAGGATAATACACAATTTTGTCATGTAATATCACTTCTAACAGTTTTAAGTCAATTCACAGATCTTTAAGGCTAGGTAGACAAGGGTGGCGTCAGATTTAAAGTTAGAAGGCAAAAAACTCTACACCATAAAATCGACGATCCTGTGTGTAGTCTGCACTATACAATATATTAATTCTCAAAATGTATTAATAACATTGTGACGTGGGTCATTGTTAAGTACTGCCTATGTATACAGTTCTAACTATTAAACTGATGACACACTTAGTTATAGCTATAAAAAAATTACAAGATAAATTCTTTTATAGAACATTAGTGAGGTGGGAGAATCAAATTGTTAACATCTGATTTTTGGAGACTTACACACAATTCCCTTAATCTAAATCACTCATAACGTATAATTATTCTAAATGTACAGGACTAGAAGATCGAAAATATTTTTTAATATAATTTTCTCACGCGAACTAAGGACGGAGAATGCACTCCAAGCTCATATTTTGATCATAATACTTTTATATTCATGAAGCACATACAATCACACTCCACATGAGGATTCAGTACAGGTAAAGTCTACCCTGAAACCGCTGAACGTACTTAATATAGTAGGTAATAAGTAGGTATATAAATATTCGTATCGAAACTATGAAACATAGTTTTTTCTGGTGCATTGCATGAGGTAGATGAAGGATTAAGTAACAAAATATAGTTCTTTTTTGTACATCAATTGACATATACACCAGAAGCACTGTGTTTAACAAGGGTTAGATGAAACTATTGAAGAATACATTGTTGATTTGCTGATCCTTACATTAATTACCTATTGATCTGTAAAATCCTAATGCTTTCTCCAACAACTCCGGTTAAACTCAACGGTTTAAAGCTGCAATTTACATTATATATAAACATTGTATTGTCGAGTGTCACCTCAGTCCCTGGCACTAAATTTTGAACACATTTGTTACATTCAACATTCACACTCAATTTTAACTATAAACAAAGTCATTGAAATTTGGAATCTATACAAAGATAAAAATTAAAAGATAAATTTTAAATGATGCAAGCTCGAAGATAGTGTATTTATTACACTATTTACATATTAATGTTTACATTACATACAGTAAGTTTGAATAAAATTACACTGAGGCACAACTGTGCACCTTCCAACACTCTAAAACTTTAATAGAGTTTTCAACAGTTATATCTTATTATAAGTACACACCTCGATATAGTTATCAAAAGATCCAATGATTAAACAAGTAATAGTTTAGCTTATATAATACAATATTTTAATAAATATCATGTTTATAACAAGCTACTTCCAATATTAAATTATTTTGACCTAATATTTAAATATAATTGCCAACGATATATTTGTAGAATTAGAAAGAAGCCATATTTGGCACTTATTAATATTTAACAGCCAGTAAGGAAAGGACACTGCGTGACTTTAAATTTTTTTTCAGAATCAAGTCATATTTCAAATGGTCAACAATATCATAATATATTGCGGCTATACAATACAAATATGCTATCTGAAGTAATGAGAATGTTACATTACTATATCACATTAAAATGGTGTGAAACGCGAGAACTAACTAACTTAACTAACTTATATTAAAAATTGTTAAACTTAAAGAAAAAAGTAATTATGTTTGTAAATTTCTACGAAATAAAAGCTATCTTATTACAAAATTCGCTTCACGGTAATACTACTTTATCCTAGGAAGTTTTAGGTTTTTGGGTTGACTTATGTTAATCCTATTTATTTAAAACATTTGGTTTTCAAAACTTAACAATACTTAGAGGTGAAGCAATTCTAGATTGTGATCACTACGACATTAAACTATTTTAAACACTTCTTTGAAGTCCAAATACAAAAATAAGTTGATATATAAAATATTTCTATATGAGTATTTTCCGATTGATTAATAAGTCAATATTTTGAACTAGATTTAAGTCGCCAAGTAGAAAAATAATGTATGTATTGAGATACAACATTTAATTTATTTCAATATTGTTATATAATGAAGGAAAATGTACACAAGCTAGCGACACATGTTTTACAACTACGAGAGGATATTAATAAATAGATTAAAACACGAAAAGTATAGAAAAACAAAGTTATAGCTAACAAATGTAACTTACGTCTCACTTATTTTGGTTTTCTCTCTAAAAAACCTACACAAAGACATGTGTCGCTTGTCAGACGTCACCCAAACTTCCCAAGAGCACACGCAGACTTATCACACGAGTTATGGTCCAAGAGCCCGTTACAAGATAACGGTACGATAAGTTACGGTGCCGATTTTTGCTAGGACGCCAATAGCTAGTCTGCCTGCTAAATAAGTTATCAGTAAAACTTGAAATTAGTTTCAAAAGATGGCTTCAAAAATTGCTTAGCTCTTGACAAGGAATATAGGTTAAGACAAAAATAACAATTAATAGCAGGCAGCATCTCGCCACTGGCATTAGCTTTGTGACTTATCGCCTCGCAAAAGACAAACCTGAACTAAACTGAACGTACCATAATCTTGCGGGGCGCTCTGGTTCTATTAGAAAATATATAAAACTTTGAAAGCACTCACTGGAGCCGCGCACACCTCGAGCAGTAGTCGTTGTTGGCGGGACTGCCGTAGTACATGCACAGGGGGGCTCGGCAAGGCTTAGGCGAGGGGGGGCGGTCGTCGTAGAAGGTCGACTTGGAGAGGTAGAGCGTTCTATCGGGCGCTGGTTTTGCGGACTTGGTGGCGAGCGTGCGGGCGACTTCGTGCGCGGCTCGGTCGGCCTCCGCGTAGAACTGCGACCGGCCCGTCCCGTACCGCGGCTGCGTAGCCGCCGGCGCCTCCTTTCGGTTTTTTTCAGCTGTGTACCTGGAAATTTGGTTACTATATTGTAATACGTGTGGTGTAAGGGGTCCGGGGTTCAAATCCAAGGACCTAAGACTTTTAAGACTAACTGCTTTCAGAGATGGAAAAAACATCGTGAGGAATATGTATAATAAATGTCCAAAAATGTCCTCAAATAAGTCTGTCAATGCGCACTTGGCCAGCTTGGTGGACTATAGCCTAACCCTTTCTACTCTGTGAGGAGACCCGTGCTCAGTAGAGGGCCGGTGATGTTGATGATGATGACACACCATAAAACAATTGAATCTCACCCAATCCAGGCCTCATTGAGGTAATTCTTGACCATTTCCTCTTGCACGGGCGCGCGCGCCGCTAGTACTCTGCAGCACAGCACCTCGTAGGTGGACTGCCGCCGCATCAGCCCCTCCTCAGGGTTGCTCTGGCTTCCGCTACTCTTGCCCGTCAGTTTCGCCATCGATCCGAAATTCTTCTTCAGTTTACTACTCATCGACCTTCCGATGCTGCCGAACTGTTTCGCAACTGAGTTCAGCTGCTTGGAACTTTTGGTCGACAGAGCGTCGAGCGATCTTCGAAGCTCTTCTGAGGGTTGGCTCTGCGATAAACATTCCACTCTCTCCAGGTCGAGGTACGCGGCCAGCATGGACGAGCGTTGATAGTCATCTGGTAACAGGTTGTTGATAGTCTTCTGATCTGGTTGCACGTCCCAGCGGAAATCTTCACCCGGGTCCACGTTAAATCTGAAAGAAAATCAAACATCTATACTATGTGTAGCCATAAGTCTTATGGACTACAAAGGAAACTGTCGAGAAGCCTTTGTCTGTCTGAACGTTTTAAAGTTCTGAGCCCTTTTTGATCGACAGGGATCGGCGGCATCTACCTGCTACTATCGAGTATATCATGGGATCAAATATGAGGCGCTCATTTCTAACAGCTGTTACAGGTACGCGAATCTGCGGCGAAATCGTCCGTCTTACCGTGAAAACTAATGTTCGATCTTAGTTATGCCGTTTGGATTGAAGAACGCTCCAGTAACTCGCCCGCTCGTTTGCTTACCGTATAGGCATGGGGTTCCCCGCCTGGTCCTCGAGCGGGACGCGCGCACCATCCGTGGGCAGCGGCTCGCAGGGCACGAGCGCGGAGAAGTGGCCCGCGTCGTACGCCAGCAGGATGGGTGCCTTGCTGCACAGCGCCGGCTCCAGCTCCAGCGGGAGGTAGACACCGCCGAAGGGGATCGGCGCTATCGGGTCGCCGCGAAAGTCCTGGAATGAAAGCACGTGGATTAACATAATCTATTTTAAAACTAGATAGGCTAGGTTAATATGGTACTACATGGTAACATAGCTGGGATAAGACAAGTTGAGATAAGAACTGGCGCATTCTATTATAAGTAGTAGCCTTTTGCAACTTAAACTATGGAACTTAAGGGATGCATTATTGTTTTTATTGCTATAATAAAGTTTTATAAATAAATAAATAAATGAAACTTAAAGGATACATTCCATTCAAAAGTCTACCTGGACTTTTACAATCGTTAGACATGTTAGAATGTTCGAGCGAGAGAGATG
>DWLO01002627.1:0-12205 GCA_018245335.1 Dalla quadristriga | reverse complement strand
ACCCGAGTACAAACATTTATCTGCCAAATAAATGTTTGCCCCGGCCGGGGATCGAACCCGGGACCCGCGGTTCGTTAATCAGGGTCACTAACCAACGCGCCACGTAGTCGTCAAATTTGCATCACATCCCTTAATTTATAATCTTGCAGTTCCCTCAAAATGCATATCAATCATTCCATTAATATATTATTTATCAAGCAAAGTGAACTTTGGCATTTGGACATGAAATATCATTTTAACTGTTCTGAAATTGGAATTGATGAAATCTGTTCAGCGTTAACCTGGAAACTAATTAAAACATCAGGTGGGCGGCAATAATTCATGGCTGATAGTTCAGTCGAGTCGACAGATGTTCGGCGTGTTCGTAGATATAGGAGTAATTATTTTTGTACGTAGTTTTGGGGTGTGTAATTAAAACACTAATTAATGGATTGGGAAATTAATCAGCCTTTTTATGGGTTTTACAAACTCCAAGCTATTCCCACAGGTAGGCGAATGGACAGGTGGTAAGTAATCAATATAAGAGCTTCCAAAGGATTTCAAACTTGACGTCTCCTGAACAGCAATACATGTATCAAAATCAACAGCCTTTAACAGTCCACTGCTGGACTAAAGTTCTCTCCGAAAAAGGGAAGGATTTGCTCATAATCTCCACTCAGGGCAGTCGGATTGGTGATCGCAGTAGATGGTAGTTGCTGAATAGAGAACGCTGCGGCTCGTTCTTCTTTATTACCTTTCGCCTCGTACGACACCAGCGGAAAGAGATGTGGTGACAATTGTATTATTTTCCGCCGTCACCACACGATTCACCCTGTACTTGTATGATTGCACTTAATATTATGACAGTAGTAGAAATGTGTCAGGCGCGAAATCGCGTTCCGGTTACCTACCTCTATGTTCACTGCAACAAATCAACAACAAAATCAATCTGTTCTCTATAGGCATCGTTGCGTGTCAAACTTAATATTTCACTCGTCGGGAAATAGTTAACGTACCGGTCATGACACGGTACGATGTTCGACGGTAGCGGAATGTTCTAATGGGCGGTGTCTTTAATTAAACATTACAACAAAATATTATTTGCATGTGTCGATACGGGCAAGTAAAAAAAGCGCATTTATTTTAACAAATTACTTCTTGCCGCAGCCGAAAACCAATGGTAAAATTTGGACTGGTCGTGGAAAATATTTTTACAGAAATAACTACCTACTAAAACACAGAACGCTGTGCACAAGTCTCCTCGACTCGTACTACCCGGTTCGTAATCCGCGCTACGAAATGAGCTTCCTGCTGAAAACCGTTATATTACTTTATTACGAGTAGGAACAAATAAAACGCTCGCGTGGCGTCGGCGATCTGGAAAATAAAATGGCCACGGAAGGACGCGAATCTGGAACACAATCTAGAATACGTCACGCCATTTCTTGGTCCTTTACGCTGCCCACACACGTTCAAGTCCAATGCTTGATCAAATTTACAGAATGCCTATACGCACACGTTCCGATGTATCTAAAGCGACTTTAATTTATATAAAACGTCATCAAGAGGTCGAGTACTGTGAATAATAATATGTAGGCACACACACAAACACTTTCAAGTGCAGGTAGGTAGGTACGTGTAAGTTGAAGTTGAAGCTTCATCAAGTAGAATTAGTCTAAAATCAGTTGTGCATTACTCGACAAGTGATGACGCTACACGTGTTCTTTGTCACGCAATCGAAGTTTTCTAAAATATTTTGAACTAACTTACTAGAACAAACGGAGCACGGCCGCTCCCCAGGCACGATCAGCTAGCCTGGCCGGAGATCCCCCTCTACCAAACGCTTAATACAATTTAACAAATAGGAACAAATAGTACCTACGTTTGCGTGTCGTTGGCGATGTGGAAAATGTAATGACCACGGAACGACGCGAATCTGTAACATAATTTAGAATACCTACGTCCACCTTCGTTACCCCATTTTTGGTCCTACGCGCACGTTCAAATACAGTGCTTGATTAGGATGGCTATTCGCTTAGGGCGTTCCAATAAATCAATTCGATATATTATAGTTATTATAATTATAGTGATAACTACAGCTTATTGCGCTAGTGTACCACTATACTGTCGTCAGTGAATTTAATTGAAAAGTAAAATGGTTATTTAAATGCGAGTGTTCCTTCTCGGCGTCTATTATGGTCGAATTCCAACCAGTGGGCGAACACTATCTCTAGTAAATGTATGTCTTCAAAAGGTAGTCTAATAGTTTAGTTTCCGTGTAATACGTGTGCACACACTGTATTCACACACACGTTCAAGTAAACATGAGACCTTAGTAATAGTTCGGTAGTACAATGTTCGTAGTTGGTTTATTGGTATTGTAAGTATCCGATGTTGGTCACATACTCGTGTGTGTGGCTGCTCTTTAGATAACCAGGCATTTTCAAATTGTTTAAAAACTAATTATTTCACGACAGAAATACCGTTTATTAAATTACACGACCTTCTCAAGGTAATTGGGAGCTGTGAACTTGTTTTACATAGCTCGTTAGAGGTCCTTTGTCTCTAATTATGTTTCTTTTTTTAATATTATGAGGAGAGCAAGCCTGCATGTAGTGCCACCACCCCTGCCGCCCATGCACATCGTGACAAACTCCGAATAGGACTGTCGGAGAGACTGTTAGTGTAAGCTTATAATAAGAATATTAGTTGGTTAGCATTCGAGTTAGTTCTGTTAGTAAATATAAGTAATCATCCAGTTAGTATTCGTTAGTATTTGTCCTATTTGAACCTGGTGACACATGTAATAGACATCCACAGCTTTCCGACTGGAACATAATTGTTGAAAAACACTATTTAAACATTTCTGTTGTTCAATATTGAACGCGGGAAAAGTCGCGAGTTGTCACTACTAGTAAATATAATTTCTTATATACCATGTGCCATTACAGCTAAGAGGGAATAGACAGAATGTACAAGAGAGAGGCAGAGAGAGAGTAGAATACTTTGTTGGAATATATTCAACATTAATTAAGACGTAAATATGACATCACTAATAAAATAAAATTAATATTAAACGCTTACACACTCACTAGGATTTCCTGTGTTGCGGGTGGCGGACACACATATAAAACAACACAATACCCTACTACAAACATTTTATCTCTCAAATAAATGTCTGCGCCATCCGGAGTTCGAACCCGGGACACGCGCTCGTAAGGGTCACTGACCAACGCGCCATCGAGTCGTCCATAACAAAGAAACACGATCATCCACGATGAATTACTATTTGAATTTCGTTTTGACATTGGAATGATTACTCGGAAACGTTTTTATAACAAGTCATTACGTGAAATTGATGTTTTCCTAAAATATCGGGGCAACTTGTTTTCTAAGATCAAAGGAAAAAAAATGTTTTCTCATTTTTCACGGTGGCGAGTATAATTTGATTTCCAAGGAGGATGTTGGCAGTTGATTTTAAATTTAACTTCTCTGAACTTGGTAAAGTGGAATGGATTTTTTATGTACCTCCAGACATTAACCGGTTTTAATTCAATAAGATCAATTCAAAGCTTGATAGATGTTTGATATTTAAAATTAATATAGTTTTTAGAGTTCTTTAGATAAGCTTAACTCATATTAATTACGAATCGTCGGATCATCTGACAAAATTCAGTTGAAGAGGCCACTAACCAATGACTAGAATGTGACTTCCACATTATGCTTATTATATTAACTAACATATAAGCTAACATGACGCTGGCCACTTTTGCAGAACTACTTATGACAGCTACCAACAAAGATTGCGTAATTGTAACGCGTACGGTTATATAAATAGGTAGGTAATTAGACTGTTGATGTAAGGATTCTTCGTGTGAGTTATTCCTGTTAGTATTAGTATTTATCCTATTCGAAGCTGGCCCCATATTCTGTATTTGTGCTTAAACTCGTAACGAGGGCGCATTACGATATGTCGCGTTATCTGCGTGGAATCGTTTTCTAATTAGCACGATTCCACGCATATAACGCGACATTCCACAAATACAGAATAAGAGGCCTGGTCACAGATGCGTTGCTACCCTTGAGGACTAAAGTGGTCGCCTCTTGTATAAAAGTAACCGGCATCCACAACTTTCCGACCCAAACACAACTTTAGAAAAACAGTTAATTGAATAATTTTGTGCTGTTTAAACACCGCTATTTTTCGCGTACTTATTATGACGTCACAAGACGCTATAAACGTAACCCACAGACTACTCACACCATACAGACGAATGTACCTTGACATCGCCGATAACATCACGTTTCGATTTAAACATGGCGTTGCGTTTCGCAATTTTAAATTTTGTTTGCTTATTTTGGACAAGCCTTTTATTAATTTTTGCCATTAAAAAGGAATATAATATGAAAATAATGGCTTAAATTGAATGTCGGACATTAAATATTTAAAAAAAATATGTTTAACTAAATTTAACCTACACGCATATATCCTATATAAATACGAAAAATACTACATCGGAATCGAAACTTCAACTGGTGTTATTTAATTTATCCATTCGCCCTCACAGACACCGCCCCAACATAAGGCTGCCTTATTTATCGTCGCTCTTCACGACATCGCTACCGACTGGTAATTCCCACACTTTATACGCCTATTTGCGAATACTTGAGGTGTGTAAATAAAATAAAACCCGCTAATGGCCTCGTAACATTTTGTTATTTATTACGACGTTTACATGTGTTTAGGATCGGTGCGAATTGTTGATGTTGATGTGTAATTATTTGAATGCTCCTTTCGGCACCTCTGGATTAATATTCGCGTGGAATGTTGATGTCTAAATACGAAGCAGTCGAATAATTAAGTGTGTGTAAAAAGTGGGAGTTACTTCTTGTTTTAAAGGTAAATGCAAATAACAATGTTATCGGCAATATAGTCCTGATTGATTATGAAAGGACACACAAATGAATGAATTGAGATTGTGTATCAATTTTATTTGTTTCCTCTCGCTTTTCAATTACTGTAAAAGACAAAATTACGGACATTCTAGATATATTTTAATTTACATATACCTAGTTTCTTATAGAGAGTAACGCGGAAAAAAATCTTAATTTTTCACGCCATTATTCTCTATCAAAATTTACATACCGACCTATGTATAGAATAAAGGTATATGTAATTGTGAAACCAAAACACTTTTATTGTATTTCTGTCTGTATTAGATAGACCACATGTACCATTATTCGGCTGCTATCTTGGTAATTACATAACTTTTTTCAATTTTGATTTTACTAGTATAATCTAGTGGTCTATCTAAAGACAGAAATGCAATGGAGGTGTTTTGGTTTCATGATCACATGTACCTTTATTCTATGCATAGGTCGATACGTTTAAAATTTCCGTAATTTTATTGTCAGTATAGTTAAAGAAGAAAATTTTCAAAAGTATGCCCAGACTTTTACTAGCTTTGAAAATGTTAGAATGTGCGAGCGAGAGGAAAGCGAAACTAACAAACGTTCTTAACATAGGAAAGGGACAGCATTGGAAAATAAATTACTTTGGGAAGACGACGATATGGACCTAAACAAAACTAATATCATCAGGGAAAGTAAACAAGAGGTACTCATGTACTAGGCTTAGCCCGTGGGTTCACCGGCGTAAGATTCCCTCTTCTGTCCCACAGGGACTGTATAAAAATGTGCAAAAGTTTTTCCCGGGATAAAAAGTGTAGATAAAACTGTGATTTTCCAGCCCATAAACTATCTCTACGCAAGAGTTCGCGTGGATCCGTTCCTCCGTTGCTGTGTGAAAGAAGGGCAAACCGACGAACACACTTACAGTTACAACAACAGAAGAATTCTACGAAAAAAAAATATAAGGTTCATAAAAAACAGGATTAAACTTCACAGAACAGTAATCTTATGTAGTAACCATAGAGAACAATCATAATGCAATGTTCTGAAAACCAAGATAGTTCAATATCATTTTTAATTAATTTAACTAATTTATTTATTATTTATTTATTTTACTTATTTATTTACATACCACTTACACTAATTAACATATTATATTATTTAAATATTGCCACTAATTATAAATTTAAAATAATAAAACATTAATATTCATAATAAAATTAATATTACAAGTCATTATAATATATGTCAAGGTGAAATAATAATAAATAGTAATAAAAGCGGTAAGTCAATTTCAAGTAAACATTGTTAGAATGATTCGGATAATCTCATTTCTTTTATGTATTTTTCAATAGATGGAGCATAATCCGATATTCCTTGCTAAACTTTATACAACTCGTAATTCATACAACCCCAATTTTTCACAAAGTTATCGGAAACTCCAATTTTCCGGAGCAATATCGAAGTAAGAGACTTGAAACACCGCAGGCGAGCAATCTTAAGCGAGCTAAACAAAAGTTGTTCACTCGCTTAATCGTTACTGTGAATGAAAGTTTTTCACTCCCTTGGTCATCACTGTTAATGAAAGTTTTTCACTCGCTTGGAAAAACTATAGAAAATAAAAGAAACCGTTTTTTTACGATATGTTAACGTTTTCATGTCTTTTTGCCTTATTGCATGATCAATTTTCTTTTGTCTTTCGTATGTTAAATGGCATCGACTCACACCCCCGCACTAGGATTCGCTGTGTTGCGGGTGGTGGATCCACAGAGAAAACAACACAAATTAACACCCAAGGTCCGAGTACAAATATTTATCTGCCAAATAACTACCTGCCCCGCATAGTTTGTTAGTATTGGTTGGTAATTGGACTGTGGGAGTAAGGTCTGTTGGTGTAACTTAGTCTTATTAGTAAATATTAGTAATTCCGGTTAGTAATCGTTAGTATTTGTCATATTCGAAGCTGGTTACCGATACGTTGCTATCCTTGAGGCTTGAGGTGATAGCCTCTTGTATAATGGTTATCATCAACAGCATATAGAAGTCCACTGCTAAAGTAAAGAACTCTCTTAAAAATAGGAGGATTTGCCCATAATCACCATGCTGAACAGGCGGGTTGGTGATTGCAGTAAATGGCAATTGCTGCACAGAGTACGCTGCTGCTCATTCTTCGTTATATTCCCTTAGTCGCTTAGTACGACACCTTGCGGGAAGGGGAGGGTTGGTGACAATTGTATTCTGTTCTGCCCCCACCACACGGCAAGTATAAAGATTCTATTACCTGTCGAACTATCGATTTATAGTGAATGCTATAAAAGCTTTTTATAATTATTCAATCAATATTCATACAATCCATTTCGTATTCATTCAATCATTCAAATGTAAATACAAAACGATATTGCTTCTCTAACCCGAAACTTTTTTACTATCGTACGAGTCGATCTAAACAATCGAAAGTTATGAGGCAGTTTTATGTTCTAAGGCTTGACCTTTAGGTTTGTTATACTTGCGGTATAAGGAATAATATGGAAAGATTTTATATAATGTGGAAAATTACTCCGAGACGGTCGTTAAAAAGGGTGCTTACACACTAAAGATTAATGTAAAGGATTGCGATTTAGTTTAATGTCGTTAGCAATCAAAGGATTTTTGAAAATTCCATCTCTTAATTTTTTTTAATGTGAATGATATAGAAAACGGACATGCAGCTCCACTTCTCTGCTGCCGCCCACGACATCTGTGACAAATCTCGAATATGACCGTAAAAGGAACCGAGGCTTAACAGTCCAGTTAGTTTGAGATGTTAATAAGAATGTTAGTTGGTCAGTATTCGTTAGTATAAGGACTATGGGCGAAAGGACTGTTAGTAACTGTAAGTCCTGTTGTCGGCGTTAGTGATAGTCGGGTTAGTAGTGGCTAGTAATGATCCCGTTCGAAGCTGGTCATAGGTGCGTTGCTACTCTTAATGACTAAGGTGGTTTCCTCTTGTAAAAGTGTAGCAGGCATCCACACCTTTCCGATCGAAACATAATTGTTGAAAAACAATAATTTCACGGCAGAAATGGGTGTGGCGGTGGTACCGTCCTGGGCGAACCGTATACGGGTTCTACTACCTACGAAAGGGGGTTTGTTTGGAAAAAACGTGTATGCGGGTGAATCTGGGTCTTCCCAGATGAACTCTTGATACTAGCTCTTGCTAGTAAGATAATAATAATTACACTTATTATAGCTCTGACGTTTGATTACTTATACATATAATGTATGTATATTTATGTATATTGGTTAATTTCTTGATAAATTTATAAACTTTTAAAACAATAACGTTAAACGAATAGTCTACTAACATTGTGTGCTCTCGAAAGAGAAAAAATGTGACGGGTTAGTATGTCACGCTAGTGGCGTTTAAAATTAAAAAGCACATTTCTGCTTTTTAATTTAAGCGCCCTGAATATGTCGCTTAAGTTAACATTGTCGGGAAACAAAGAATGAAAAGGCAGGAAATGAAATTTATCTCTCCATATAAGTATTGCGCTTGTTACGAGCAATTCAAATTGTAATACAACCTCGTTTTACCTTTGCTTTTCTAAGCGCACTTTAAGTGCTGGAAATGGCTTAGCATAATTATATTTTAACGATATTCTTATTCTTTTTCTTCTTAACGAAATTCTTGGCTGTTAACCATCCTACCACCCAGTGCGCGTTGTGAAATCATACCTTGTTGCTAGGGTGGAATAATACCAAACATATTTGACAGCTGCGAAGGTAAGTAAGTACATGCCTATCTATCTATTCGTCTCGCTTAAAACAAAACTGATCAACAAGCCACACTGAGTCTCGGCTAACAAATCAGAAAAAACAAATATCAAATGTTCAACAAGCCACGCTGGGTCTCCCAAATGTTTCAACAAGCCACGCTGAGTCTTGGCTAACAAATCGGAAAAAACAAGTACCAAATGTTTCGTATGTCAACGTCTGCAATATTGCCGGCACACGTTCCATTCCCGTTTATGAAGTATTTCACTTTTGCGTTCGCGAACGTTGATTCAATTTGAGAGGAGTGTAGATTTGATAAAAGCAGTTTTTGATCCAATAAAAGACATTACTGTCTTTACAGTCTTTACAGTCTACAGCTGTTAGAGATTACTAGTTTCTTATACTCGAAAAAGATTATTAAACAGAGGGAAACAAACCATAATTTTTTTAACTATAATTTTATATATTAAAATTTTTAAGTTACATCTTAACTCGTAAACAACCAACGTGTCTTGATGTCTAATCGGATCTAAGCAAAGTACTCTTTCGATCGTCATATTATTAAAAGTTTTGTTTTAAACATCCTAAACCAAAAAATACATAAATAAATATCAAGGGAAGTATTAACATTGATAAGCAGAATCAAACAGATTCCACTTTTCCTGACAACATCACTCTATAAAAGTAGAAAGCATAATAACTAACAGATACTCGTACACTCGAATCCGACAATAAGTTTATACATGTAACAAAATGAAGTCACGTTTTTTCTTCGGAAGCATAATTACAAAAAAGGACTCTTAAAATAAACAAACAACAAGGGAACCTAAAATTTATTAATTGAATTACAATTTATACAAGACTAGATAGCTATCATGCCGTAATTATTGTTTGATTAACCTTTAAACCTGGAATTTGACCCGTAAATTAAGGTCAAACGAGCCTAACATTTATGTACCTGAGCAGCAAATTTCCAACGCAATACCTACATAATTAAATGATTCGAATATCTGGAAAGTTTTTCAAGCATAATTTAAATTATAAGGCCTGCTTAGGCTCTTACAAGTTTGTTCGCTAAAAGCTTTTATTAACTTGATTGTCAAAGTTGTTGAATTATAAGTTGTGTAAAAGTGAGTCTTAAATGCTTAAGGTACCTTATATTAGTTTGCTGAGGCAAACTTGTCTTGTGAGCCTTTTTCGACTTGACTTTTTTAATTTTGGCTTGAATCTAGACAATTTGTGGAAAGAATAGAACATTAGTAACGACAATAAATCACAAGGCGCAGGAGCTGTAAATTTTCTCTACCAATATAGACGTAGACGTAAACAGACGTGACATGTTACGTACGACGATATTACGTTACTAAAATACTCCGTACATAAGTGGTTTGTCTATTCTAATTAGGTACTTTATTTTTAGTGTTATACAACTTATACTTATACTTAACATAACTTATACTTAACGTCCAAAACATTTATTAGTTAAATAATTACTAAATACTGATTACAATTTTTATAAGTAAGGCAGTGATTGTTTGGAAAAGAGAGATTTGGCACCTTTGGGCATTTCTAAAGAAGCAGACTATAAAGTCATCAGATGGAGCGACGGGCGGCGGCTGCATGTGCTCACGTCCTGCTTACGGCATTATAGACACGACTTGCGCTGAACTGTATTCAATTCTGCCCGTATTCAGTACAGAATATTCAATTCACCACATATTCAGTGTAGAATAAATTCACGTTACGGTACACGAATGCTGATTTTTGTGATATTTGGACAAATACTTTAAAATTTTAAGTGATTGAAGCGAAGCGAGCTTATTTATACACAGGAGATTTATTTATTTATTTACGCTTAATTGAATTTCTACAATTTGCGGACCAGTCAACCCTTGGCGATCATGCTAAGATATGATTGGATGAAGAGTTAAGTGCTTTATCGTGATTTTCGTGGAGATAACGAAAATTCTCCTTTAGCTAAGGAGAAAAGATTGGATCATTTAAGATCAATTATAGAAGAACTAGAATTCTTCTTTGGACGATTTATATATCATCAAAGTGTATTTACGCCACGTGTATATCATGATATATTTGTGAATTGTGTATCAGCTAGTATTTGATAATTCGTCATAACTAAAGACTTTGACTGGATCAATGGAAGAATGTATATATGGAATATGGTATATGCAAGTGTGTATGTATCTGCGCATAATATTATGTTATAATTTTTAATTTATTATTATCACTTCATAAACTGCCATCGCGTAATATCCTACTACACGAGCGTTAACTGGCAGAAAATGCTTCTAGCATCAAGTCCGCCGCAGTTAGTATGGTTGGATGTAAGGTTTTAATAATTAAATAGCAGAGATCATATACATTTTTGCAAAACCTATTGGAAGTACCAACTCATAAATTACCTTTTACCCGGATTAACTCTTAATAGGATTAATCACTGTAATATGTGCAGAGTGGTTTTGTTTAATTTTCTGCGAACCCGGTAAGTAAATTACCTATACGCTTTGTTTCAGTGTGCTACCAATCATTTGAGAATATGAGTAGGTAGATACTGTTTCGACAATTACGTGTTTCAAGAACAACACAGCAGCCTTACTATCTATGTATAAATAGGCAAAGACGAAATAGTTCAGTACCTTTTAATCCTATGTGTTACAACCGATTTCTTTATGTTTTTGTTTGTTAGGAGTAGTTTGACGATCTTTAGTGTTATAGAAAAAAAGTAAGATAAAATATGTATGTTATATTTATTTATTTTTCTTAAATTTTCAACGATGATTATGGTCGAATTTCGGCCAGTGGGCGAACACTAGTTATTATAAATGTGAATGTGTGTTTGTAGGTTTCTTGGCTTGTCCTTCCTTCACGCTGGAACAGAACGACGGATCCACGTGATTTTTGCATAAAGATAGTTAATGGGCTAAAGAGTGACAAAGGCCACTGTTTATCATGGAAAAATACACGGTCATGTGGGACAGAGCCGCGGTCATAGCCCTCGAATTATTATAATAAAATGGATCAAATGATCATATGGATCAAAGTCGTGATTTAGTCATAACTGTAGGCAAGCAGATTTTACATAGAAGGTTAAAGAAAAATAATTTTGAATAATAATCTTTCAAATAAAACGTAATCGCCATTTTTTTCAGAGTTATTTTGACAAAGAATCAAACCGTAACATTACATTATTGGTACGACTTGCGCTAAACCGTATTCAATTCAGCACGTATTCAGTGTAGATCAAATTTGCGTCCCTATTGGAATACTGATTCTTGGTGACATTTTCGTAAATAGTACTTATGTCGAAAAGCGATTGGTGTAAATTAACTGCTAGCTTTTTACGTCATTTATTGTTTCAGGAAGTAGGTATTTACTGCAACAACTGATTTTTATAAATCGCAAAATATCAAAAGTGTGTTTTTAAAATTGTAGATCCTAAAGAACAATTAATAATATCACTGCATCATTTTCTGCTTTCCTTTTCGAGGACACAACTCTTAAGAATTGAGGAAAGTTAGAAGTACTCGTAGTAGCAGAGAAAAAA
>DWLO01002626.1:0-12206 GCA_018245335.1 Dalla quadristriga | reverse complement strand
GCCATCTTTTACTTACATGAAATAGTTGCATCACTGTCATTTTAAAACTCCATAGTCCTCCGTGATTGGTCCGTGATCCATCCGCAGCTTTTTAAAGTGAGGATCGAGGTATCCTCGTAAAAGGCTTCTGACGATAAGCCTTCACGTCCTACTCCAAGAGGATTATCATTTCACAAGTTGTACCTACCTACCTACTCCTTACTCCTGAGTTTTCGGACTTATAGTTGTTCACTTCCTTTAATTAAGGAAAGCATTGTGAGGAAACCATCGAGCCGGAGATCTATTTATTCACTTAACATTTGTATTCCATGGTCTGGGAATGTTCTTAAAGGTGTGATCCCAACCCGCACTTAGTCAGCGTAGGCCATTGATAGGTTGTTGATAATAATTATTATACTGTGTTAGGTTACTTGGGATTATGGAATAACGCTGGCTGTCGTTTTATTACATTGGTAATAGTTTCTTAAAAATACTAAAGCAGATGCAGTGTATATTAATTAATTTTGAGTTATTTAGGTCATAACATAATTCATAAGTAGTGATCGGATAGGATTTCATAGCCAAAAATTTACCTTCAGTAAATAATGCATCCGAATAGAGCAATTCCGGTTTTTTTTTATTAAATTAAATAATCCAAAACCGTCGACAGGTTGTTACGTGATGCCTGGACAGACAGGCTGACTGACAGACTGACATTATAGTATAGATGCGAAAATTTGTTTGTTTGCTTGATACGCCTTCAAGGCTAAACCATACAACCGATCTTCATAGAATTTGGTAAATAAATAGTTTTCGAGTCAAGGAGAAGGACCATAAGGATACTTAAACCCGAATATTGACCATAAATTTTACCCGAACGAAGTCGTGGGCAACTGCGAGTATGTTATATAAGCCAAGTTCTTGGGTATTGGCTGATGCCAATTGATTCAATACCGATGTATTCCGTTGTACTATTCATTTTGTGCCAAAATATTATCTAATCTAATTGATAATATGATCTACAGCATATTTAAAGTGTTCATCGAAATCGGCTCATGATGTCATAGTAATGCACACAGCGACGAGACGGCGGCGTCGAGGCCTCGTGGAGCGAGATGCTTGGATTCTTGATATTTATGAAAATGACATCGCAATTTATTGAGGTGGCAGTCGGGGATGCTTTTCTCTTGCATGTAAATGTAAGTTATACGCAGCTATAATACAACTACAGTATTATTAAGGCCGGGTGATATCATTTCTCCTCTGTGGGCTGTTACGATTTTGTTACGGTCTCTGGCGCTATACGTATGTTCCATCTGATATACTATACAGTAAGCATACACTAACATAACCAGTAAGCATACATAATTTTCAACATCTTACTCATCCGTGCCATTCAAATCTTTTTTATCCACTTTTTCCTAATGGTTTATTTCGGAGGTTTCATGACGTGATAATCACAGCTTTATTTCAAGTTAAAGTTACGTTACTATATATAACGATTAGTTACGATACGTTACTATATATTATGTATATTCTATGAAATTCAAGTTCATGTTAAATAAAAATTGTAAGAATTTGACATGTTGTATAAAAATGTATGAGCTAATTAATTAATTAATATTGTAATTACTTTGTAACAACATTTGAGGAATAAATGGCTGAATAATAATAATACGTACTTTCCTACTTTAGATTGTGCCAATACCAAAACATGCCAAATATGACAGAATATATTATAAATTATGTACATGCTACCGATGTTTGCTTAGACGTGCATAATAATATCTACTTACTTACTCATGTCTCGCTAAAAAGCAATTCCAAGTACCTACTTAGTTCTCTTATAAATCAAACAATTAATAACTGATGTTATTGCACTAAAAGATTTTTGTCTTATACAATGAGTCTTACTCAAAACTCAAAAAGAGTAGGATGCTATGATGAAAGTTAACTTTTAAGCCTTTTACTAGAAGTAAGGTGAGCAACTAATTGACAATGTTAAGCCGCGCCGGTCTCTGCGGCACTTGGATGGGTGTCCGGTAGTGGCAACATTTCTTGAGCGCTTCCGTGCTTCGAAGGGCACATTAAGCCGTCAGTCACAGTTGTTATAGTTATATAACAGTCGTTAAGACTTGTCGGAGGCCTTCGGGCGGCTTAAAAACATCCGACACTGGGTTGGCCACTTACCCTTCCACCAAACCGCATTGGACCAGCGTGGTGGAGTACGCTCTAGGCCTTCTCAGTTGTGAGGAGAGTGCCTGTGCGTACAATGTACTTGGCAAATGATGGAGTATTGGTGGAGGCACCATGAACGGTTGACAAGGACGGAAGAAGTGACCCATTCAACTGAGAAATATTTATTTTACTGATTAAAATGCCGCAGCACGCTCAGTAATTAAAAGCTTCCGAGCTTCCCTCTAGTACCGATACACGTGTTACAGTAAGGAGAGAAAGAGAAAGGGCGATTTGACGATTGCAATTAAAAATATACTATAATGTACCGTGTGCGCAAATATTGATTACTTAAATAGCGATGCGACCATAATGGCTTGAATGTCAATTAGTCAGGTACGTCAATCATAGGTATCTTACTTATCCTTCCACCGAATAGGATGTAAAAAGTTACCAGTAGTATTCCCAAAACAATATTTAAGTATAAGTACAATCAATAATCTAATAAGTAGTAAGAACATAATTGTAAAAAGTTAATGAAGTTCTACCTACTACATAAATTAAACTTAAAAATAAAAAGTACCTAGGTAGGTACTTGTTTCATTTATTTTTTTAGGTACCGAGTAGTTTTAATGTTTTTCGTGCGGTCGTTTCCGTGATGGGGAATCGATTCCAGCCAGGTTTCTTTTGTTTGAAAAAACAACTAGATTTTCTTAGTGGCTTTACAAATTAAACTTGGCGCTGGATTCGGAAGTCTCCATAAAAACGGGCTAAACCGAAAAATTAATGTACTTACTTATTTGAATTGGAAGGTAAGTAGTACTTGTATGTATATGTACCTAGGTAGGTACTTACGTAATTAAAAAAACCTGCGGTACTCACTTCACAAGATAATTGTTCTAATAACTAACTAATATCGATTGGCTTAAGTAGGTACGTTTTTTAGAAATTTCAGCATCCTAATATTAACCACACCAGCGAATTGACGTAAACCTGATCTCGGATCCCCAAACTTACCATAAGTACATCAATTATTACTGCAATCAATTGTAGTAAAAGCAATATGTTGCATAAATGTTACGCAATTCGGCTGTGCAGACCAGAACATAAACCTTATATTATGTATACCAACCCACCAACTTCGCTCCGACCCACTACTAAGGCACAGATTACTTAATAGTTACTAGCACAGCACAGGTACCATCAATAAATGAGTATTTTCAATGTATTCATGGGTGAGAGGGAGTG
Source organism: Dalla quadristriga (assembly GCA_018245335.1). Taxonomy (NCBI): domain Eukaryota; kingdom Metazoa; phylum Arthropoda; class Insecta; order Lepidoptera; family Hesperiidae; genus Dalla; species Dalla quadristriga. The sequence continues at coordinate 8,804 of DWLO01002626.1, read as the reverse complement.
AGTGTGTAAGCGTTTATTTATTTTATTCATTAAACGCGAAGATTTATAAATGGCCTGAAAATTCCGCTCTGTTTGCATCATTCAACTGCAGAATTTTTTTAAAAGTCTGGCAACAAAACTTACATCATCACCTGCTTGCTTGAATACGTGATTACACGCGAATAAAAATGGAATTAGGAAATGGACCATTCGCGTGCATGCGATACGACATTCGCATTTTAACCTTTTGAATTTTAATGCCGCTCTACACTCGTATTTAGCGGAGGTTTGGCTTTGAGCTCCATCAATGTATAACAAAGTGTAATAGATACATGGCTATGGCTTAGTTCCGCCTAAGCCATGCCCACCCACGCTTTAAATCTGGGCACGTGTAGGATGAAGCTGTGTGGAATTTAGATTGAACTAGAATACCTTTCAGCAAATGTCAGACTTTCAAATTATTACGCAATTTCCGGTGATTGTACAAGTTCCGGGAGTGGAGCCTGGTTATGATAAGAATGTACTAGTTATGAGAACACCTAAATTCTTTTTTTTTAATAGATTTTAGCCTAATTTTAGTCTTCCTACTGCCGAGAATTTCTAGACATATTCTATTATAGGACCTACCTATTTCAAGATACGGTTATTCGAAGGCATAACTAAAACATGAGAATAAAAATTTACTAGATTTTCGACTTAGTCGTTCGTTACAGTATAATTACTGGAACAAGCTTTCATTAACTGTTTTCACTTAGAAAACATTTTATTTGCTACCTAGCCTCAAATACCTCCTTTTAGTTCCAGCGGATTGAACTTGGAACATCTCCACCCCATACCAACATAAGACTGCTTATGATGTTACAGCAACATTTCCTGTGACCTTAAATAAACGAGCGGCGTTCATTCAGAAGCCATGAACCGGCTAAGTTAAGTTTAGCATTCGCGGAAAAACGTGTGGCCATAATCTTGGCATTTACGGAGATAGGGCATAACGATGTTCGCAGTGGCTGGGAAAATCAATAGACGCGCGCACGACCCCCAGCGCGCACCCCCGCGATCCCCCCGATGTCCCTCCCACCCTTGCCTCTCAACTTTAACTTGTTCAATGCCCATGTTCACGTTACCTACTATGTGTTCACGTATCGCTGATACATTCTCTGAACTTCAGCCAAGTACACATCATTGCACATTTCATCTGTGCATGACCTTAACCGATGGATTATAGTCGTTTGATGTTTTACAGCGAGTTAGTCAGCTACGTAAAGTTCAAGTAGACTGAACGTTGAATACTTTACTGACTCAACCTTATTACGGATGTACACGCTATAATATAACAAAATTAGCATATTGTTAGCTGCTGGCTGTTACATGAGAACGAAATTATTTTGAAACATTTTTACATGTTAACGTGTAACGGTCCTCCTGTAACGGATTTTTAAGATAAGACACGTCATATAATTACTTTGTGACGAATATATTAGTACTTTATAACATGCTTAGTTTAATCTGGGAATTTAAAGCGATAAATATTCTTACTTTTGCATCGCAATATGTTAATGAAAATTCAATACATTCGCAAAAATAGACATTTGTTTACAAATATTAGGGATTTCTATAATCCGAATTTCACTGTTCAAACTAGGAACGGCTAGCGCTCCCCAGGTGCCGGCTTCAAAAGAAAATAAATTCACTTATTGGGATGTCTGTAAGAATGTACATTAATGTTCCGGCTGCGGTTCAAACCCTACCTTTACAGTGGTTTAAAAAAAACGTTAAGCAAACATTGTGTCGCAATGACATTAAAGAATATTTAAATGATAAAAAGGATTGGGATTGAATTAGCTCCTTCCAGAATTTGAAAGAAATGATTACAGAGTATTTATTAGTGGGGCTCGAGTGATAATTGTTCGCACCCCAGACACGCACTTGGCCGGTTTTAAGTATGAGCGTTTTATGCAATTCATTATCACTTGGTTTAACGGTGAATGAAACATAGCAAGGATACCTGAACGACTCCAAGATGTTTTCAAAGGTGTGTAAGTCTGTATTGGCACTTGGTCAGCGTGGTGACCGGGGCCTTAAACTTTCTCACTCCGAGAGGAGACGCTAGTGGACCGATTATGTATAGTAACCATAAAAACCTTAATGGGTCTTGATCTTGTAGAATTGATCACCATCTATCGCTCATATCGATCTGTATCGAAGGGGCAGCCTTCATAAACTGCGTTATAAACAGTTCAAGCTTTACATGAGCACAGCTCTTGTTGAGCAAAGGTTTCCTCAGCCTTCACCGTCGACCATGACGATGGGCAGATTTAAATTGGAACCCTATCCCAGTTTAAAGATCCGCTTATCTTATATGTGGACTCTAGGGGTCCGGCACAGAATAAATAGTAGTATGGTCCAACTTATTCTTCTAGAGGAACATGCACCATTTTAGACTATGGACGTGCAGAGCCCTTTATGCCTGACGTCCATTCGGTTACTCAACTGTGTCTAATCAATTGAGTTTCTCGATTCCTCTATGATGGACGCAGTGCGAATTAGATCTGAGTGAGTCATTTCAGCGTAATATTCTCAATTTTTTTTTTCTATTCGACAGTTGCTGTGGGCCCTATTGATCTTTACAGCGTCACTTTTAATCTTTTCTAATAGACGCCAGTGTATAAAACTTGATCAAGGGATGCGAAGACAGTAAAATTGTGAACTGCAAATGCAAGGCCTTTCGATGTCCATTACATAAGTGTATTTTTATTTTGGCCCAGGTGTTGCTTCGTTACGCAAGTCTATAATAGCAACTATACACACACGGGATATCCGAACCCAACATGTTAACGTAACAATATTTGTTCACAAAATCCTACAAATTCCCAGTAGTGGTACGCTCTGATGATTACCTAAGGTCATTGTGAGAATGATCAAAGTGTTCATTATTGATAATTTAAGCACAATCATTTGACTCGAGGCTCGTTACGAGACTCTGCAGAGCTGTATAGGTTGAGATTGGGTCAAGTGGTGAGAAAAACGCCACTCGAAAACTTTTAATAAAGCCACATGAATACAGTATTGCAGCCAATACTGAACCGGAGAGAAAATTTCTCAGGCATTTTCCCTATTTTTTGCTCGCTACCAGCTAGTTCGACACGATTTTGATAAAGTTTATTAATTAAAACTTTATTTTATTAAATGATGAACATGTACCGGTGTCGAAAATGTAGCCCACTGGTATTTCAACTGCAATTCACTTGCGGCTATCCGGTTAGCGGTCATGTTTTGGCAGAAAAGCCGCAGGAGCTTAAACAAATATTAATTCCTAAAATGTTGACCTATTTTTCGAAGTAGTTATCGAATTAACAAATGGGCATACAGCTCACTGTATATGTATTGTTCTTTGCTCCTGGTGACAGCGTGACAAGGACCACCAATGGTCACCTGTACTAAATCTTAAATGATCCACATGAAAAACGAGAAAGAATGAGCATAATTTCATAGTTCATAGATAAGTATGTCGTACCACATACAACTCAACCGAACTTGATTTCAAACGGAGATGCTACAGTTGATTATACCGCCGATCCTTTTGTTCGACCTCGGCTCGGGGTCTTTTGTCAAGATCAATGAAGCTCCAGTGTAGCACTTGAAGCAAAAATAGCGCTAGAAATATTGTTGTGATTTTGCAGTGTGCCGATGCCGATGCCACCGCGCGGCTTTGGACATGGTGTTGATTTATTCATACCATTTTACTCGTAAGGCATATTCCTTAGTTAATAAAAGAAAAGCGCTGTTCTATTGTTTATTTTATCGTCAAAAACTACTGAATGAATCTAAAAAATCTATCTCATTCAGCATCGCGTGAGAAAGCACGCGTCACGTGAGAGTAACGAGAAAGTGGCGTGTAAAAGTTCGCGAAGACTTTCGTACAGAGGGTCATTATGAAAAACTACTTGAGTTATAAATATTTAAAGTAAGATTGTTTGAACTATTAAATAAATGAAATTCGTCTATTCGGTTTTTATTTTGGAGTTTTCATGGTCATAATGCTAATCTTAAGTAAATGTACTTTACGAATTCTTAAGAAATTTGGCATCGAGACAGCTTTAACCCTAGAATAGGACATATGCTTTTTTTCCCAACAATCATTCCCTAAGGTGATGAAAGTTTGTATGGAAAAACTAATGGTACGAGAGCGGAGCGCGGGCAGTCACCAACATTATTTTTTAAAGGTTCCTTGTGTTAGATTGTTGAATACCTTTTCGAATCATGTTATCAACCGATCATGAAATTTGCTAGATATGTTATTAGTATCACGGAGAAAAATATAGTAAGTTGTACAGAACCCGAGGTAATAATGACCCTGTAGAAATAGAAACATTCCCAGAGAGGGATGCCCTATCTCTGTAGTAAAGGAGATGTTATTGAAAATGGTATTGTTATTTTGTAATCGTATAATCATAATAAACTCCAGACCCCACTGGCGCAAAACCAAATATAGAAATATTACGAAGTTTATTTCATTATAGGTTCTACTTTTATGTAACAGTGTTAACTAGTATATATAACTTTATAAAAATAAGAAGAATACCTACCAATACAGTCGTTTGTGTGATTGAAAACTAACAACCTATGACGATAACCATGTTTTTATACTCAAAAAGACAGTGTGCGGTTGACAGCACAAACTAATTAATGTTACAGGTTTTCTGTATACTAATTGTCATGCTGAATAAACAGCGTGGGAGATAAAACAGAGCCCTGAGGTACACCAGCACTGACTTATTTTATGTCTGATTAAGAAGCATGCCTGCATGCAAGCTTTTTTGAATACATTTCCCATATAAAGTTTGTCCTTCCAAGTATATTTAACATAGCTTAGAGAAAATTAATTATATCTTCACTATACTTGGCAGTCTTCAAAATATTACGTGTATAGACAAATGCATTTAAAAACAAGGAATATTTTAAATATACAATGCAATGTCATATAACAAAAAACTAAGCTGACCAATGCTCTTACACACATTAAAAATAAAATGGCACTGGGCTGGTCAGATCTCCCACATGACTAATAATAGGTGTACAAAAAGGATAACACAGTGGGCAGGACCAGTAGGCAAAAGGGGTTTTGGATCAATCAAAAAGTGGGCTGATGACATAACCCATATCATTGGCAAAGGCTGGCTCTACCCAGGTAGGGTGTTGTGGTAGAGGTTGGCACGAGGCCTTTAGCCAAAGCGGGGTTCACATCTATAATGAAGAAACTGCAAACTATCACAACTAACGATAAATTTTAATGTAATATACTAACAGTACTAACATAATTTGAACTGTAACTTTACAGATTTGTGAAATAGACGGGCTTTACTTAAATACTTTATATACATTAAGCAATTAATTTTACACTATATGTATATAAAAGCAGGCTTTAATATTATTATTAAATAAATTTATAATCATTTATTTAAATTCATATAATAATTTTTATTATTAGCTTTAGAGTTTAATAAATTTAGTACAGACAATATGCTACAATTATGTAGTTAAGACGTTAGTTTTTAAAATATTTTTATATTATATAATGTAATATAATAATATTAAATTATATTATATAGTTAACTCAATTATATATTTATATGTAGGTATTTAATTTAATTTTTCAGATACATGTAATTCACATGTGTTAGTATAAGATGTACAGTCGACACAATATTTTTTATATAGTGAATCATAGGCTCTTCAGTGACTAAGCATATTAAGGACACATTGAGTTTACACACACATTAAGCACTCACATTAAATTTAAAACAGTGTTCAGTACAAAGTCAGCATCTGCAGATCAGGTCATTGCAGACAATTCTAGATTTATTTGGATTGTTTCACACAATAAACATATTTATTGGAAAATATAACATTCATACGTAATCTTAAAGGAAGTACCTATCTAATAGAATATGTTATGTGGTCTTTGCAAACATATCCAAATAGCTATTTCTAATGAACACACATTGTTTAAGGACATCAGACGCTTTGTCTATAGAGGTAGGTCAAATAAGGACAAGACTGCCAGCAGTCTCTACTGAGAGTACTACGCTTAGAGGTGGAGTTGTACATGCCCATGGAATACAGTAATTTTTAATAAGTACCTACATTAAATTCAAAGGCATGTAGGTACATAAGACAACTTGATAAGACAATTTTAAGTTTAATTTTTTTATAATGTATCTCCACAACAATAAAAGAAAACAAAATATGGGAATAAATCTCACTTGACGTCAGCTGAAGATAATCTAATGACATCATTGCTACAAATCAAAGAGGATGTTAAACTATATTGCAAATATCATGAAAAACATGTAAGTAGATCCACATCCGGAGAAAAACTACGGCGCACTTCTGCCAATTATTAACTTAGATTTTTGTTAAAAATATCATATCTAAAAGTAAAGTACGTGGGAATAGGAACTTGGATCAGCAATCAACTTACCTGAAATGTGTTAATTGGCGCCTAAATTAAAACAAATTGAGCTCGATGTCACTGTTCACACACAATGCACCAAAATACAGCACAACGATGAAATGAAAGTCTTTCACTGACAGACTTGCTTGGTGAATCGGTCGATCGACTTGATGAGGTTAGCCACTGAATGCGCAATGTTTTGACTATGCGCATTGGATTTAGCCGCGGTTGTCATGCGCGTTCAAATATATTTCAGTTCACCACAGTTAAATTAATGACGCCCACTTTTGAAATAATTATTGATTCCCTGAAAATAAAGGGTACTTATAATGACAATTAATATATTATAACTATTCTGTAACACGTCAAGTTGTCATAACTAAACTCGTCCCTAAGAAAAAGTGTTTAAACATTTTTTTTACTAGTGACATCTATTGTGTAGTAGCATAATACTGGTTATCAACCAGTGACCTATGTATGATATGTAAAAGTGCAACTACTGTATACTAGATGTCACCCTTATCAAGAGTCACTTAAACCGTCTATTAAACCTACTTTAAAACAAATTGATATTTATATTGCAAATAACTTTAATTTATATTATTACGTACTTTTATTTTATTAATATTCAGACCTAAATAAATCAACAATGTCTCTACAATATTTATCATAAAGATGTACTTTGTTCGTGACTAAAAATTCAGCACAAGGCCGGTAATTTTCAATTGAAACATAAATATTAGCAGTTTTACTTAGCGACCTATTCTGTGATTTATTTTAAGACACCGATAGGGTGGGTAGATTTGAATCGTTTGACATTGCAAGCAAATATAAGTAGGTACCATTTCCAAAAACTATACTTATTATGTAGGTACTTTTCCTAATGGAATATATTATTTCTTATGGGTTCTTTTTGTACCTAGGTACTCTTGTGGTGGTTGTGGTGCCGGATGCGTGGCGTAAAATAATGTGCAAGCCGAACAGTGGTGGACGGTCAAGAAACCTGTTGATTTGGATAGACAGAAACGCAATATTTGGCGATATTTCATCACAGTCGAGAATTCATAGCGGAACAGATGGAGCAAGTCATTAAATTTAAATCCGTAAATGTAACCCATATATGTATATGCCTTGGTACTTGTACATAGGGCTGTGTGATCTACTCTATCTCCACGTGGGGTCTCTATTACATATAGATATTTATAATATAAGTAGATAGGTATAAAGATTAGATATTTAGATGAGATACTATCTCCGCAATGCTTAAGTTTTAAGTTATGTTTAAGTTATTGCTTAAACGTTAAACGATTACACACTCACGCTTGAATATAGGTAAGTTTACTAACTAGGTAGTTGAATATAGGTAAGTCGTCCTGCAAAGGTACTTATTTTGTGTAAATAGTTTAGTTACGAGTAGCTATTGCTTGAAACATAAGTAGCTAAGTCATGAGCTTCAACAATAAGTGAGAAGGTGGTACCGCCCCGGAGTACCTGCTAAAAGTAAGAGTTATATATTATGGCAATTTCTGATTGTAACATTGCCTAGAAGTAATAGCAGCTCTAGTTTTCTCATTTTCGTTATTAAATTGCTTGAAAATGCTGCTGAATGAAAATACTCATAAGTATATCTAACAACAATTTCACGATAATAATTATTATTTGCATAAAATTCCGCGAACGAATTGATCGATAAACAATCGAATACTCGAGCTGTCACACACAATAGTCGTGTCGAAGTATCTTGATAGCCTATCGCTTACATTTCGTTATATTATATAAGCTTGAAGGTAACGGCCGCTACGCGATTCTCGCCGCACGCGTTATCGCGCCCGTTATCCGTTATTAACGATCGTAAAGATTATGTCAAACGGATAACAATTCGCTATCTTTGCAAAGATTATTTATAATTGACGCAAATAGAATGTTGTGTACTGGTTATTATCTCAGTTATTATGTCCAGCTTACTTCATTGCCAACACGAAGGCCTCACTCCACGTATGAATTAATTAATTTCTTAATTTTCTTGATATAAGTAAACCATCTTCTGATTGTTGAACCAATTTTTACAGTGTTTCTGTATTAGGTACTATCTACCTCAAAAAGTCTTTTAAACCAACTTTCGCGTTAAAAATTTTAGATCATTAAATTCAGTGCTTCATCAACTGCCTATAACAATCCACTGCTGGACTAAATGCCTCTCCAAAAAATGGGAGACCTTGTAATCTCCACCAATCCACACTGGAACCGCTATAAGTACGCTTCCTTGGTCGCGAGGCATGTGAAGACTCTTGGCTTCCAGTGGGCCGAAACTGAGTTGTTGTAAGTCTGTAGTTTTCAATGGGTAAATAACAAAACAAAGTCCACTACAAAC
>DWLO01002625.1:0-12206 GCA_018245335.1 Dalla quadristriga | reverse complement strand
AATATGTCAAATTGAAAAGCTTTTTCTGAGGGACTGTGGAACAAACGGTATAATTTATTTCACATGTAAGGTTTGAAGGACGTGAAGAATATAAAACATTCATTTCATAATATGATTGCTCAGTTCTTCGGATTCGGAGTTCACAATCCTAATAAGTAAAACCTTAATTTCTAAAAAAAAATTATTTATTTTATTTATTGTTATATTTGTTAATTAATTAAATTTATATTCAACTCGAAAAAGATCTGAACTATGGTTTATAATTGTTTACATAACTAGTAGATAACCCGTAACGACTTTTTGTCGTTGTTACAAACCTGTTCAAAATTGCACTAATTTAAAGTTGAATTACAATTACTATTTACCTTGAAATTCGATAGGTAACTAACTGTATTTTAAGAAGTTCACGAAATCCGCAAAATGCTATGTTTTAATTAAACACCAGATTTAACAAAAATCCCAAAACTGTAACCGCATGAAGTGTGTACTTGACACGAGTTGGATGTGCGACTGTGGCTGGGTTTCGAACGAATTTGCCAATTAGGGTCCAAGCCCGTAGCACCTACACGGCTGGGGCCTGACTCACCGCGCCGATCACCTTCGTACATACGGACTTATTTGGCGACATCGAACAAACGCATTCAGAAAAGTGCCGCGAGAGTCGCCACAATCCAATGCCACCGAGTAATTATGAGATGATGACCAAGTGACCACGTAATTGCAGTTTATTCGAAACGTCGACGAATGTATCTGGGTCGCTGAATCTTATTCATTCATAAAACTTGTGCACTTATTTTTTTACTGCTTTCGACATTTACCATATGCATATGAATTTAAGTTTAACTTAGCGCCTGGCCTACTAATTGCTAAGAATAATTTTTATTTACTTCATTCCAGTTATGTCATGCTATGCTAGTATTATTTCAGGACATAAAATGTTTTCAGCTAGCGCAAAAATTATACTCGGAAATCATAGAAATACAATGCAGAAGACATAGTTTATGTTAATCTAACTGCAGCCATGAAGTCATGACCCAGTTACAGCTATAGCACGTATATCCAAACAATGGTGACACAAATTTATACCCATAGGATTAGTTTGACTTTAAAGTTATGCGGTGTTCGCGGTAATTTTCTTTACAAATAATTAAACTATTCCGGTTATCAAAGTAACATAAATGTTTTCGGTTCCAGTCACGGTTGCGGTGGTAATTTCAAAATCCATATAAATATTTCTAACACAAACCTATATTGTGCAGAAACTAGCTAAATAAAATAGAATAGTTAAGACGATGTCCAGTTTCTTATCGTAGGCGGGAGACTGTAAAGACAATTCTGTCTAAATTGCCTTTAAACGCCGGTTAAATGGTTAACGTAAACGACAATTTACTAGAGATGTCCAAGTGATACGTTTGCGCAATATGTTTGTCATTGCAGCACGCTACGCTCCACTGATCGTCACGTATGAGCTCGGGTGTGGTACCATATGAATTAAACGTTTTAATTTAACATACTCTTACCTTTTGCCGTCATCCCTTCTGTATTGTAGGTAGCTGGGCCGGGACCAGCTTTATCCTTCCCTGCTGGGTCTAACTTTTGTCCAAACGTGAATGCAGGTGCACGGGGTTTACGTGATTCTTGCGGAGGTTTACCTGCAACGTAAATGTAATAATAATAAAGCCTTGCATTAGTTCTCAAATGAATAAACTTATTACATGAACATAAAATTGTATTTCAGATAACTGAATAAATAAAATATCACTATTATATTAGTTCATTGAACACCGGTTGAACGCATGAAATCACTGCATTAAGTATACTAAAAAAAAGTTTTTTTTTTTTTAATTCGTTATGAATAGTAACAAACTTTAGTTCCAAAAGTAAGCGTATTGAATTTGATAGAGGTTATTGAAATGTAATAATTACAAATTTTCTTTACTTGCATAATAATTTTAGATAATTTAAGTGTGAATTTAGTGAAAAAACTTAATGGATAATAGATAGTTTTATTTATAAGTAAAGTTAGTAAAGTATATTGATGTCAGAATCAATTTATGAACCCTTTTTGGGGTAAAGCCTACTCCATCTTTTGCCATGAAATGCCAATATAGTAGAGCTCAATAAAAAATAAAAAAGCATTTCATATTTTTTTAATGAGGTATGTTACAAAAGCAATAGGAGTTTGTTTACAACCACCTTCAGAATCAAAAGAGTCAGCTCTAAAAATAGCTATAAAACAGATAAGTGGAGCGAAACTGCAGAATGCAAATTGTAGACCAATTGTCCGAGACGACATCCCATCATGATCTCGTAACTCATGTCTCTTCGTATTAGGTTAGATTTATATGCCTCACGCACAGTCGCGCTCACCTTGTTCAGGGTCAACTTTTCGCCCACGACCGCTCCAGATTGTGGCCAAATATAGCGTAATTTATCGGTTTCAGCTCAAACTAACTAAGTAGTGCGAGACGAGAGTTTTAATACTGAGAACACTACCAAGAAAGTTTTTACTGACATCTATACCTACTAAAACACAATTCGAAAAACAAGTTCTATGAAAACAAGTATTTCAGTAGTAACAAAAATAGCGTTTACAAAGTTATTTGACGTACAACATTAACAAAATGATGTCACATTGTGTATGAACACGAGCAAGGCCGCTATTTGCAGAACAAGCGATAATCTCACAACACAACCTCCGGACGGCTGGGATGATGTCACCGCAAGCGAGAGAGCTCAGAGAGCGCGAACAACACTGCCGAAACTGCCGGGAAAACAATATCGACCTTCGATTGCTAATAATGAACAACATCATTACTTATGAGCAAATCAATATCCAAGATGCACGAATTATAAGCACTTACTATACAATCTAAGTGAGGATATTGTTGTTTCCTTACGGTTACGCGACTTCATTCGCTGTTCTTGAGTAGTGGTGTAAAATTACGGAACCAGTTAGAATATCTGCGTTTATAATAGAACAGTCCAAGTGTTATTTATAGGTTATCATTTTTATATTATATATTTATGACTTATGTTCTTCAATTAACAGTTAATGTTCTGAATAGAGGCAACATTTATTATGCCAATCTATACAAGGGACTGTAACTTATAAATTCAAAAGACCTTTCACCTTTCTCCTGAATGAACCTTTCGTAATACAAGCACTTTATCATCAACCCACAACCGACCTGCTGTACCGAGGATTCCCCTAACATTGATGAATTATGGCAATAATCCACCACGCTGACAAAGTGTGGATTGCAAGACGTAACACTTTAAAACCAATCTTTAAAACAATTATTAAGAACTCTCAGGCAGGTAGGTTTTATCGTATTGGTGTCCTCGCAGTGAATGTGAGTGATATTTAATTTTAATTTCAAAGTTGGGTACGTTCTTAACCTGGTATTGAAATGTGAATAAGGAAACCGTATCTTAACCACTCGGTTATCACTACTGTAATAGTTTGCGTCTCAGCAGTTGTTTGATTCAAATTCGATACGGAAGATACCGTATTTACCTATTAGAGATGGCAAGGAAACTACAGCAGGCCCTGGACTGGCGGCTTCGGCGGCAATAGGTCCACGTCGCTTTGTCGGGTTCCACGGGTTTTGACGAACGCCCATTGGCCCTTCACAGGGATATGATCTTTTGGTCACTGACGACTCGGTGCGGACGATCTAAACGTGACAAATACTAAATGTTATTAATGGGTTAGCTTCTCACCTATACCTATTTGCTGCGGTAATGTATTTACTGTTGTTACTTTGCCATCCATCCATGCAACCAACAGCTTTTAAAGGACGTACGAGTTGGTCTCCCCTAATCGGCGCTGGGTACTGTGCCCTCTAAATACAGCGGTTTTCCCCATCTGGTCGGGTATTCGACCTATTCTCCTTTTACGAATCGTGGTATCCATCCATACACGAATAAAAGTTACTGACATAGCTCGCAATGGGCAGGCCATGTTGTTATTAAAGGCCAAGGACTTATAACTGATGGGAAAGAAAGGTCCACGAATGCAGATCACGAATTGGAAAAAGAGCACAGACCGCCTTTTAACAAGGAGGTATTTTCCAGCAGTGGACGTCTAAAAGCTGATGGATGTATGGATAGATGGTATCCATTCCAGGCCCTTTGTTTCCCATCGGTTATTAGTCCTACGAGTGATGTGGCCTGCCCTGTCTGCTATTTCTACGATTACATTTTTTTGTGGTTTTGAGCTACAGTTGTCCTTCGAATAAACGTTTTTTTTTTCTTTTTGGTTCTTTCATTATAATAATAATTACCGTTACTGGCTTTCATTCAATAACTTTACCACAATATATTGTAATAAACTTGGTATGGTTATTACCGATCTTGCAGCACTCATTGTCGATTTTAAAGATTTGGTAGATTTCATAATGTTTCCGGGTTAAAGTGTGTATGGTTACGTAAATATGCTATAAAAAGGTATTTTCTTTATCTTGATTTTATATATAAATTCTTGGTAAAACTATAAATTGTATTTGTAAATAAATGCAAATGTGACACGATATATTGACTTCCAAATGACGTTCTGCATATTATTATTTTTCTATTTAATATGGCGTCGCACATTATGTGCATTTGCCAGTGTCAAGTTTGAGATATAGATTGAAACGAAATGAAATTAATTTTATTTTGGAGAAGCGCGGGAAACCACAAAAAAAAGGCGGTCGTGCTTCCCCCGCCCAGCCTACATCTAACAATCCTTAATTATTGCACAGTATTGTTTAACCATAAACTAAAGACTGCTTTTGACTATTTAAATCCAACTGCTTTTGTTGTTGTTTTTTAGCTGTTGGAGGCGGTAGTAACTGGGCTGAAGATGGAGTCGTAACAGTACGTTTTCCTTGTGACTAACAGTCTTATTATCAGTAACTTATTATTTCACTTCGGTTGTAATAGCAAATCACGACATTTTTTTCGGTTGTAATAGCAAATCACGACATTTTTAGTGGCCAAATTTTGATAACATATTGACGAGGATGACATAATATTATAACCGGCTTCGGACTCGCCTCCCTCGTTGTCTTATCTTAATCTTAAATTTTTAGAAGATAATTATAAGACAATTATCAGGAACCACCCATCTCTACTTTGTTCTGTCGTATATAGTAGAGTTCGAAAACGTATAGAAAATGTAGAAAATATATTTCCTGTTTATCAGCATACCGTACTCTTATTTTTTATACCTACACAAGCCATGTAAAGAGCTACCATAAGATGTATGAAGATTCTATCACGTAGTAGGTATAAGGAGCTGAACATAATGCAAGATTATAATTATAATACAGTACTAGTACGGAGGCTGCGTCCACCAACCCATAGTCCAGCGTGGTGGACAGTGACCTAAACGTAAGGGAGTATTTGTACACTCGTAAATACAAAACAATACACTTAACATACACACCAAATAAAAAAAAAACAGAATACAGCAAACATAAAAAGGCATACAAAAGGCGGTCTTATCACAGATAAACAATCTCTTCCAGGCAACCTATGGGTAGAGATGCAGCAGTAAAAGTCAGAGAAGGGTAAGATACCTATCTTAACCTTCTTATTTTCTGACACGATTTGAAAATAAGAAAGAAAGAATGAACAAGAAATGCAAATACACAAGTAAATACGGCGATGACATACACATACAAATGAACGTTGATAAATACCAGCTGGAATATGTCACTGGGTTAGGTAATGTTCCTTTGCCTGTTTTTAAAACTAGGCAAGGATTGAGCACAACGAATACTAGGACGCAGAGAATTCCATAACTGTAAGGCATGTACTGAGAAAGATTTAGAAGAGAACGAAGGTGGGCACGAGGAAATATCAGGAGAGAGGTATTAGAGAGAAACATACTTACCTACAAAATAATTCTGCATAGTGTTATGTTATGTCTGCCAATCCACACATGACCAGCGTAGATTAAAGCTCATTCTGAGAGGAGAGACATGCCCAAACCCATCGTTTAAAGGATGATACAGATGATAGGTAATAATAAACAACATACATCTGATACATAAATATGTTGATCAAAGTAAAGTAAGTCTTTGCATATAAGGACTAATTGATTCGGACTAGGTACCCACGCCTGGTAGAAAGTTGTTTTTCCTTATATTTCAAAAATGGCACTGACGCTTGTTCACTCTGTCAGTACACATTTTCTATACGTTTTAAATGGGGTCGATTAAATGTGGTCATATCTTAAGTTATATTCTCAAGAGATTCCTATAGGTATGTTATTGTTATGAATCGTTTACGTTACGTTTACTTTACGAATAATATCGCCACATGCGCACAATACAATAAAACCTAATCAACTGCACACTTAGTTAAATTTTAATAATTAAGTAAGGCTTGCCACTGTCCATGATATTGGAATTTAGTTAATATTTTATTCTTTAGATGTTGTGTTTCTCGGAAATAACTCTACAGATTTTGATTTAATTCGATTATAAGTTTTCACAGATGAGCAATCAATTTAGTAGTTGTTATTTAACAGATGTTATATAAAACATGATTTCCTTAAAAATGTTAAAAGTACCTCTGTACGAACATTATTACACATCATCGAAATCTATAGTAGGTACATTAGAGGAAGCTTTCCTAGGAAAACTCGAACCAGGATTAAAAATTACTAATAATCGTCGCTAGATGGCGCCGGCTTAAACGTTAAATAACCTAAATGTTAAATAGCCACAGTTTTTGATGATTATAAAATGATGTTACATTTTAGGGGGTTCCGGCAAAGACGTTTTTGTTGGAACGTGATTGATTTCAGGTCAGTTTGAATTTTCCCTTATATATAATGTACTATGTTTTGGGTGTCAATGGGCAACAATGTCTACAAATACACAACCACAAAATTAAGTGTGTCCTAAACACAAGATGGTTATCAATCTTACGCTTTCTTCAACCATAACGGAATAAACTTGATTAACATTAATATTTATAAAGTGTAAGCTGGCATCTCCTGTCTTCTGATAAGGAAATACAACAAACTTAATTTTTCGAACATAAGACCTAAAGTAAAATAAATGATTTATGCACATTATTAACAACAGAACCTGTTCCCGACCCACTCGTTTATTGTGCGTCGCCTTCATACAGCGCCCACAACCATACAAGTTACAATGACGGAACTGATTTATTACACCTGTATGTAAGTAAGTATAAGATAAAAATACATTTTATCATAACTACTATTATCCCGTCTTTTTTATGTTTGGTAATGATAACAACTGGCAAACTCAATAAATATTTTAAGTATAAACGTGACGCATTATCAAAAATAAGAAACAACTTGGTATCAGCGGTTGGTATATCAATATTATGTACGTGAGTCGGCCTTTACCTGTCAGTAAAGCATGACCAACGAAACCTCAACCAACTAACATCCTCGACATTTAAACAAGCATTAATTTACAATATTTTAATTCAGCTGTTAAAGTATTCTGATAAGGATTGTTCAATCTCTAGTAGGTACCTACCTAACTACAAAAGTTTAACCGTAAGCTTTTCTTAACAGACTCTCCTTAATAGACTTTCTGCATAGTCTTCGGCACTAGAATAAGCCGTACGGCTCCAATCTTACGTAACAGTTTTCCTTTATAAAATTTGTACGCAGTCGCACCGTGGATCCATAATTTTGTTTTATATCAACAAAAAACGTTGGCATCATACCGTCTGAAAGAAAAGCTAATTCAGTGCCAGGTCGTACGAGTCGCTGTCAACATGAAAAATGAATAAAATCGTATTTGGGCCATTCGTTTCATCGTTCTGAATCCTTCGCATCGCTAACACAAACCTACGCAAAGTTTCTCCTTATAAAACGTGTTCTATGGTGTCCATATAAAGTAGTATCTACATGATAGCGTTGAGTACATAACGACATTTATTCTGGATTGAAACTAGACTATCTGTGCCAGCTTCATTATAAAGTCATAAGAGTCATTTAAATTTATTTACACGCTGTTTGTGATTTCTATTAGATATGATTATAACTATATCCTTTCAAAGTTTTTTACACTAATTAATTTTAGGTGTGATTCTTTTCTTACAGTCCGACACACAGTTAACGAATTATGTAATTAGTAGATACATCTAGAATATTACCATAATGTATAATTGTAGTGTGCTAATAAAGTCTTGAGATATTGCTAGCTTATCTTCAAACCATTCCAATCACCAAAACATTATGAAAGACTGTTTATTACATCATCACGGTTAAACCGCTGAACCGATTGCCCCCAAATTTTGCACAGGGTTAGGCTGAGTTCAATAAAGGACATGGAGTACAATTTTATTTTTAAAACACTGTTTTTCTTGAATGGCCTGACATTTGTCTGTTTTTTTCGATAAATATACAAATAAACCATGTAGGACCTATGGACGGAGTTATCCGACCCGGTCGCCACAACCAAAACTAATTTACGTACCTAGTCAGTTAAGCTATCAATCTGTGCATTGCTAGCTGTAAGAATTAAAAGACCCAAAAATATTAAAAGGGACACAGAAAAAAGAGAACTTACGCAGACGACGACGCGGGAACCAAATAGTTGGATAATAAAATGGTAAGTAACGGATTAACGACGTGCTAATTACAATTATATCAATGACAAAAAGTCATCCAACTGCTATTTTTAAATTATGACAGTAACAGTTACAAGTAGGTACGTCTTCATTTAAGCTATTAACGTTTATTGATAACCCGCCTTGTAGGGGCAATAAATAAAATGTCTTCGTTAACCTTAAAATATCGATATGATAAAGAAGCCCTCTGTAGCTCACTCTGTAGATGATTTTGTAGGTATGGATAATGATCTGTTTAGTTTTAATCAGATAAATACTGCCTATTTGCATAAGTGAGCAGATTACTAGGTCTACATCGGTATGTACCCCAATACATACATAATATTGAGACGTGGCAGGTAAAAACTAAATCTCTTCTTATTTATAATTGCCAATGACTTCCATATTTGCCTCCGATTATAATGTAGTCTATCTAATCCATTCAATAACATCATTATTCCATTCGGAGTATGTAACAGAATACAGACACGATGCTATAACATTCAAAGTCATAAAAAATAATTGTACTGTACTTGACGCCAAAATCTTACCCTTAAGCAGTTAGTTAACGATTGAATGACAATAATCAGCATCACTGTAAATATTTTATGCATACTGTATGGATAGTATTACTTACTGACTACAATGTATTATCTTTAATGCAAATGTAGGTAGGTTGGTAATTGCATGAGAATTCAGTACATACTTATAATATATTTCTTTATTTTTACTTTATAAAATAGGTAGCAAGGTAGCAATAAAACTGTGGCATATTTTTTAAACAGCTTCATTATGTTTATTCCTGTCTTCCTATCTTTATAAAGTTTTTTTTAAATATTATATTATAAGAATATCAAACGGGCTTGCAGTCCTACCATCCACTGCCGCCCATGGACATCTGTGACAAACCTCGAATAGAACCGTGCGAGGAACTGTTAGTTAGTAAGTCCTGTTAGTAATAGGTGTTAACAGAAATATTAGTTGTTTTGTATTCATTAATAGGACTGTGGCAGTTAGGACTGATAGGGTCTGTTAGTCCTGTTAGTAGTCATTAGTATTTGTCCTTTCCGAAGCTTGATTGTAGATTGTGACGCTGTAAAATATTTATGCACTTAATGTGAAGTTTTTCACTTTATTTACATCTAAATAATTGTAAGCTCTACCATTTATGTCAGTTACAACCGGAGTTGCGATTATCAAAAGAGTCTGGGTTTTGTATTGTGTTTTGTTCTATTAAAGCCTGTATAGCCACCCAATAGTGTGAAAATGAAGCCATAATATTATTGGGCACGTTGTAGACATATTTGACGGGCAGTTGTTTCAATAACCTTAAAACTAAATCGTCCTTGTGTGAATCATTGCATCGTCACTTTATATCGCTTCACTTGCTCACCCTAGTCTTTATCCATCGTACCTAATGGGGTATTAATTACTAGTACCACTATGTGTCGGTTTCTACCTGTCACTCTGTCTACTCACTCCTTTGTTAAAGAGGGGATCTCATCAAAACCAGTAATATCACTCCTAAGTACTTATTTAAAATATATTTGATATGCTATGGAATATTGCGCTCAATACTAAATCACCTCATAACTCAACCAACAGTTAAGAAAAATTTAAGGCTGCTTAATAAAAGCATAAAATGGAAGACCATGCAAACCCGTGCAATTACTGGTTGAGATCCAAGTAGCTACTGCAGATCAAAACGCGACTGCGGTTTAGCAGTAGAAATGGTGGTGGTGATTATCGGTATTATAGGCATTTTTAAAACCTCAATGGTAAATTGATAACTGAAACATATCTAATTATCGAGTCCGCAAACTACAGTTAGATGTAAATTGATATTGTAGGTGAAGCAAAGCTGGTATGTCCCACTTAAAGCAATTTACACATAAACCTACAAACAATATTTCATAATAAACTTATGTATGAATCAATATAACACACTATGTTGTATTTAAGGGCCACCGCTCTAACCAACAGTACTTATTAGACTAATTAACGAGGAGATGAGATGGTAATGTTTGTCCGTATTTTTCCCATACATTAGCATTTATATACTTACACTGGTCGACATAGTCATACATAAAAGATGAATATGGTGAAACCCAGTTTATTCATCTCTTCATCAGATCTCATGTCACGTAGGTATTCCCAATACTTCTATGGTTTCCTATTCTTCTGTAGCTCGTGGAATATGAAGCCGAGGAAGTCCCGAACTGCTAAGGATCCGCTGAGAATTCTTCATATGATTTGCTTTCAGAGGAGTTGCTTAATGTGCCCATTTTAGATCCGCTTTATTATATAAAGCCTAGGTGTTTGGTAACTGAATGTACAGCTGGTGTTAAGATACGGCTATTGCTAATTAGTAGCATATTCGAGTTAGGTAGGTATAATTTAATTTAATTTTATATAATTTTATTCACATACATTGTTCAGAACCTTAAATCAATCTAAGCCCACCTACTTTTCTTTAAAATTCTCCCACGTTTAAATAAGATCGTAATCAAAAATCTTAGCCTACCTACGTGCTTAACTTATTATTCTAATGCTACTCTTCAGCACACTACGGTTGATGTTCTGTAACGTGGAGGGTGGTAGAATCTATATACTGTTCTACTAGGGAAGTAGTATAGTTTTTATGTTTTACTAATAGTCGGCTCAATGTCAGCATGATCAAGACATTCGCATTGAGGTAATCTTCACGTAGTTTTTTATTTAATTCGTGTTATCAGCTCCAATATGGGTGGTTTTAGATTTGTTCTGCTGTATGCTTTGGAAATAATCCATGGTTTAAGAGATTTCTTAAATTTATTATAAGAATCTTCTTTTTTCTTAGTAATTTGTTATAGAAACGGATAGCCAATATGTATATACTTTCCTGTATATTCTTCATTTTCTTCTGGGCAGGTAAAAAATATTGCTATATTTTTGTCTCCGTCTTATTTTTCTTTCGTGCATATCTGTTAGGTGTCCAAGTGCCAAGTACCTAGCTAGAAGGCACCTTAACAAATAGCTAGTGATTTTTTTTAAGTAGGTAATGTGAATATCCCGTGTTGACATGGACAATGGAAATCTTTATCAAACCTCGAATCGGACTGTGCGAGGGACTGTTAGTAAGTTAGTTGTACCTGTTAGTAATCGTTAGTATTTATCCCATTCGAAGCTGGTTACAGATGCGTTACTACCCCTGAGGACTTAGGTGGTCGCCTCTGGTATAATATACAATATTCCACGGCATAAATGGGTGTGGCGGTGGTACTGCCCCAGGTGAACCGTTTACAAGTTCTACCACCTGGAATACCTTTAGTTTAGAAACTATACTAATGTGTACCTTAAACAAAACAAAAATTTGAAACGGTGATAGATGAGAAGTTCCACGTTAGTACGGGGTTCGAATAACAGACTGACCTATGACTTTTGGAATTCATGTGCGTTTCAAACAAATTGTTAATTTCTTGCTTTAACGATGTAGCAATACACCATAAAGGGGTCATGGGCCGGTGCTGGTGATGTGATGATGAGAATTAAAAGTAAGTTAAATTAACTTACAATATATTTAAGTAGTATTAAGGGATACTTAGTTTAATTTTATAAACTTCACACTTACCTAT
>DWLO01002624.1:0-12208 GCA_018245335.1 Dalla quadristriga | reverse complement strand
CGGGGCTAATAAGTGCCCCTTCAACAAATCAGAATAAAGCAGCTGTGCGGCAGACATATTTAAACTTCTATTTTCAATTGATCGAGGAAAAGTATTCAATTAGTCTACGAGTACGCAAGTAAGCATGACCTTAATCCATTCGCTACAATTGTTTGTAAACTCAATACCTACACGAACGATCAACACTATTAATCATTCGCACACCTGGTCGCAAGCAAAAGATGCAAAACAAAGGAGCACTGCATTGCGGCTGGTAAGAAATATTAACGAATTTAAGGAAAACAATAACATCAATCCATCTATATAAAATGTACATGTTATATGATCGAATAAAGTTATTTGTAATATTGCGATGTAAATTCCATTGAATCATTTATGAAATCGTGACTTTCATAAACCGTCATCCTTAATCATACTATTGGATAATACAGAATTGGTATAAAAAGACAGCATATACACAAATCCGATATTATATATATAGTTATATGCTATACATTTTATCGCGAACCCTGCCCTGAGTTTGAGTAGCCCTGTGCTATATGATAATATGAAAGTTTTATAAAAAAGCTTCTGTAAATCCGAATACTGAATCCATGCTCGTGGTATTTTATGTGTGTACATGAAGACCTAGCTAGCAGATGTTATGTTACTGATGCTACCTTTAGTTAGCGATCATAGCGATCATAAGCGACCTTGCAATTTTAATCATGTGTAGGTACTTGTCGGCTAATAATGGCTCTGTTTGGTTGTGTCATTGTTAATTGGTATATCTCCCGTATCTATGGGGAGAATCGCATTACAGTGTAAAGATAGAACCATACAATTATCGTACGGTATATGTGCGAGTATATCGTCAGGAAGGGACGCGAAGTCCTCACGGCCCAGCAGAATATGCTGCAGAATAAAACCAGCAAGAGAATAAAAACATTGGGCATAACACAAAACAACGTAGATAAGGTTTTTAGATGAGTGCAACAGGACAATTTGGGAGCATAGGAAGCAGTAGAAATAGGACGATAGCAATTTCCAGTGAATAATGTAAAAATGGACGAACAGAGAAAGTCTACTGAAACGAAATACGAAATGGCGGGATATACGGAATAAATTGTGACGTTGTTATATTTGTGATAAACGGAAATAATGTTATAGCGCACAAAAAGAAAGGGGTAGATGTATAGGAAATTGTGATAGATCCTAAAAATGCAGACTATGCCACAAAAACATTTGTTTAACAATATAAGTAAACTCAATTTGAACAGTGTCGCATTCTTTTGTTTGCCCTAGCTTGAACACATTACCCAAAAGTAGAGAAAAAAGTTAATAGTTCAACGGCCGATTTGAGTCAGCTGTTCCACGAACTCCCCAGAGAAAGTGCGTCACTGTAACTAATGGCTCCGATTGTTTTATCTCTTTACACGAGGAAGCGTAGAGCACTACTGCCACCGGCTGGCTAAAGAAGAAACCGGAGCTCTTAATTGTCATGAGTCATAATCATGACATGAACCGTTGCTTATTTATGTAGTGTTCCATCAAGGGTACGAGCAAACGTACATTGTTCAAAAGCCTACCGCATAATAAATCCGAAATGCTAGGGATTCACTATTTTCCCTAATACAAAGTCTTTAAAGACAAGGAAAGAAGTAGTTTGCTATCAGCAAATGGCTTCGAAGAAGACCACATCTAGATTTCACCAACAATCGTTGCCACTATCCTCAGATAGAAGTTACACCCGTATCGATTCATGGCAGTTGTCTACTGCCCGCTTCTTATGATCCTTCCAGCTGCGGATGAGTAATTTCCGTCTAAGATTCCACACAGTCGTCTAAATACGATGCAGTGCTTCAAGAACAGTGATAAAAGTGAACTTTAAGGCTGACGATGCAGTTGTGCTTCTTCTGGTATTTCAGGTGTCCGCAACTACAGTCTTTATCACATCACTTCATAAGGTAATCTCGTACCGTCTCTGATCTAAACAATAAATAAAACATTAATATTAAGGGGTCGAGTTGCCCAAAAAACTTTAAAACACCGAAGTAACTACATTAAAATTAGAACATTTCCTTGAATATTTGCTTGTTTTAAAATGGATACCGAGTATGCCGACCTTAGATCTCATATCAGATTTAGAAACTAACAAAAACCACCAGGATATTACATATTTCCGTATTAGGATTTTAATATTAGGACTGGAACAGAAAGATCTTCTTAGAATATCAAATCGTATTTTTTGTAAGTATTGTTATTTGTTTATTTAGTACGGTATTATGAGATTATTTGCTATCATACATTACATATCATGTACATACATATAATCATGACAGCATTTTACTGTTCATTTCCTGGCGTGGTTAAGAACCGTGAAGCAATGAATAAGTATTTTATAACGAAGATACTTTGCTGAACATATTCAAAGACTTACACTATTGTATGTTGATGTTTTCAAAAATATTTATTTTGAGACGGTTTCGTTTACGTTAAGTCCCAAAGATAGGTAATTCCACTAGGATATGTAGGTAGGTATATTTGTTGTTCAATACTTACATAGTCTAAAGCTTAAAAGTCTATGAAAATAACATAAAGATGCTATAAAAAGGTATCCAAGGTAAAAATAACGACGCATAGATAGAGTGAAAAAGAATATCGGGTCAAGAATAGGTCGAAGTCATGTGGCAAGAGTGAATGCGAGTTGAAAGGCATCTTCAAGATTGTGGGAAAGATAAGGATTACCGCAAAAGACGGGAGCTTGGATTGTGTACGATATTCGTCGTGGGAAAACTGAAGTTCGGAACAAAATGAGGCCATGGTGTACCGCGAGATGGAGGTTTTCCTGATTGGAGCATTGTCTTTTTATTTGAGATTAGCCGGCACTCGCGACTTCGGCTGCGTGCATTCCTATTTTTACTGTGTTCCTATTAAATACAGCACAAATTTATTGTGACTTTTAATTTTAAACAACTGACATAGCACAGATTCCCAGCTCAACTGTCAACGTAAGTTAACTCCGTTTTAGGCAACTCTTTTTAGTGGCTTTTTGACTCTGTTACGGTTAAACCGCTGAATCTACTGCCCCGAAAGTTTACACTTGCAGGTTGTGGTTCAGGAAAGGACATAGGGTACAAAAGAAACAACATAAATATAACGCCTGACGCGGGAAAGATCCAGTACATAATATAGCTTTTAAAAAAAAACTACTAGTCTCTGGCGTTAATAATTAAGTCGTCAACGCCAACTAAATTATAAACATATTGCTCCACTTTTCTGAAAATAAGTAGACATAGGTATTTTCTTAGATACAGAAACAAGAGCTTGAATAATTGTTAACTTAACAGACAATGAAGAAGAAAATTCCGTCTAATGGAAGAAGAATAATTATGTCATGAAACTTTTCAACAAGCCTGTACTGGCCAGTGCAGTGCCCCCACAAGATAAATCGCGGCTTTAAATCAAGACAGTGCTTCTACTTTGAAACAATCATTGATAGCATCTGCTCGCGGCTCGCCTAGAGCTTATCTAACAGGTGTGGATCTTTTAGCAAGTGTAGCATTCACTGGAAACGATATTTTCCTAGAAATGTTTCTGTTATCGTTTACGTCATCGCAGCACTTGTTGAATATTATGACGACTGTGTTATTCAGATAGTAGATGTTGAACAGTGGCTTCAGATTAGATAGTAATATATCTTAAAAAAGAAGTTAACGTGCTTTTTAAGAGTCATTTCGATGGGGTCTTACTTTTTCAATCAATCACTGACATTTAAAACATCGCTACTTTCATATTACTGTTCGATGAGTGGACATCCCTAATTAACTCCTTAAGTCCGATTATAATTGAAGTTTCTCGAAACGCAATCAATCCCAGAATAAATGTGTATGCGAAGAAATGTGTAAACAAACTCGTATTATTATTCACGTTACGATGAATGACTACATAATATTACGCTACTCGGTTTATTTATAACTGCGTCGTGTAACTCTCCCACTGTGAAGTCATTTTGCGACGGCTTTCTATAGCATTTTCTTTCTCTTTCTTTCGTATCCACATTAGTATGTTTTGCCCGTTTCAGATCACTCTACAATTTTGAAGAAGAAATTGAGGTGCCTTGAGGTACTGAAATATACCTTCACTAATGTTTGTGGATCCGATAAGTAACTGTTATATGTTTTGAGATAGCGTCAAGTCCAAGTTAACGTGAACAGTGTAGAGAATTATTGTTCAAGGAATTGTAACTTACCTTTTACATAATGAGCTGAATTCAAAGTTAAATCCATTTTGGGGTCAGTTTAATCACTAAAAGTTCATTCGATTTTGTAGTCTAATTTTAATTGGATTGGAAACTACTTATTTCAACTACTTTTTAAGCCGAATTTCATGCGAATCCTCGTTACGTCTTATAATTTTATTGAGATAACACCCAAACTATGACTTGCGCTTTTTATAGGTGTTTAAAGATTACTTTCATTAGAAACATCGTTAACTCCAATAATGCCACGAACGATGTCATCTAAACCCAATGAATTCCTACAACCTGTGGTTTTCCACTTCGTGAACTTGTCACATGTTAAGTTTGCGGTTGTGCGATTGTGCTGTGTATTATGTAAGGCTGCTAGGCCGCTAAGGGTTAATACGTGGACATGCCCATTCCATTATGTTCATTAACAATCATTATTTTTATCGGCATGTTAAACGTTTTCGTTTTACATTTTCATCGCATTCATTTTCTTCATTGTGTTGATTGTCTTAATTAATTTCAAAGGCCCTTAAATTGTTAATCTTAAGAGCATTATTTCTAGCCCACTCGTGGCTTGTACTTGCTGCATTTAGGTCTTCTTCCATCGAACGGTGCTAGGTAGGTCATTCGTTTTCCGAATGGGCAAAGGAATCTACGCCCGAAGACTAATAAACCACATATGTATTAGAATTTGTGTTCGGCGCAAGGTTGCGACCAACTAAGTTGAACTAAGTGAAGATATTACAACGTTGTTTTTAGTACATAGTGCTTAGTTCATGCTTTCGCGGAACGGTCTATCTATAGGTACAATAGGGCGCACGCGCATTGCGCCCAGTTGCCGAAACCAGCTCGAGACGACTTCGACCTTGCGCACAGTAAGAATAGTTAAACCTACGCTTCACGATAAATTGAACTAGTATCTGGGTCGCCAAACAATTTGTGGCGGTGGATTTTTTAACTTCAATGACAAAGCGCCAATGTCGCAAATCAAACATTCTGAGTTAAATATTAAATGCGTTTTAGTTTAGCAAGCATTAGTCGGAGAGAGTTGAGTATTGCATAAAATCTGAACGTCTGAATTTTCCTTAATATTACTGTGTTCAATTTCATGAAGACAGCAAAAGATAATTCAATTCAATTCACATTATTTGTTGAGTAAGGCGTACGAAAGTGACACTTCGTTTATTCTACTTCTTGTGTACAAATATTTTGTCATTTAAATTATACATAAGATTAGATATACTTATAATTAATACGCTTGGCCCTTTTCTGGTGGCGAAATACATACAAAACCAAAACCAGTAAATATTCACCCAAAAGGTCATGATCACGAAGAAGCTAACAGCAATACATAATAGCTGAATGATATGTCGTCATCGTAACGCCATTATCTAATATGTGGTAATGCATTATGCCTATGAGTGCAACCTTAATTTGTATAAAGGTCTACCTACTTCATGTCATAAGTTAATGACTAATGCATATACAATATACAATCGATAAATCGATGAGTCAGTCAGCCTATGGCTATGTAAAGCATTTCAGATTGTTGTTCATTGTGTACTTATGTGTTTCCGCTTTTTCTTATCAAAACATCGCAACGGATCTATTTGGGTAAGATAAGAGACGAGACTAAGCTCGTTCGATAGGTCATTTGTATCTTTTTCCTGTCACACCGCTTTGTATTTTACGCTTCTCATCAATATTCGTGTCATAACGTCTTGGAAAGATTTTAGATATTGAAATTGATTCAAACAAAATTAGGATTCTCATCTATTTACCAACCCATTAGGCTAGATTTGTCTAAGGTCAACGCACTATTAGTCTTCAGTTAATTTATTTAGTTTGAGATTCATTTTAGAATAAAGATTACCAAACAGGGTTTTTCCACATTCGCTGATTAAAATAATTAAAGTAACACATTTGTGTTACGACAAATTTTTTTGCCATCACTGGTATGTATTTTATTATTATTATTATACTCTTTATTGTACACCATAAAAAAATTACAATGGATAACACAAAACATAGTTCAATTCTAAGGTACAGGTTCTTATCGCTAAGCAGCTATTTCTTCCAGACAACCACATGGTGAGGAGTGAAAGAATACAGCTATGGAATAAGGTAAGTTGTATTTTACATTTCATAGGTACTCAGTACCTAGCCTGTATTTTTGTCCTGTGCACGACACTGTCTGTAGTTCATGTCGTTCGACGGCACACGACGGCAGCTGCCGAACGTCATGGACTGCAGTTGTCGGCTGCCGTCGGCTACTTGCAGTCACGTGTTCGAGCTCTAAGACCGCCCTTGTACCTTAGAATTTAAGTATTGTTATTGTATAATGCTTTGTAATTTTTCATGGTGTATAATAAATAATAACTTAAATAATTAAATTTAATGAAAACTTTGGACTAAACCTCCAGACCAAATAATATCGTAGTGTGGCGTAGGTCATCGATATTATACATCTGTGTTATGAAATGGAACAGACTGTGTTTACTGTAACCGGCTTGGCAATAACAGGTCTATCTGTCTAATTCCGAGCTAGACTATTGTTTCGTACAATGTTTCTATTGTTTGTCTGTGCGTAAACAAAGCAAGCAAGCGGGGTAGTCTATACTATGTTATAGTTATTTTGTCATGAAGAATGATTTTTTCCACTAGTATTCTACTCCTTGTGTTACATAATTACTTGTAATGTATCTCTCTGTGCATGTGATGATATACTTGAAGTGGTGCGCAATAAAAAATACCTATTTGCTTTGTTCAATACACAGTAATACAAAAGAATAAATGTTTGTTGGAATTTCTGCGTAATGTAACAATCAAATAGTGTGTACAATAAACAGTGAAATAACGCGAGTTAGCTCAAGCAATAACAGTGTAGTTTTTAGATCACGAGGCTATAATATTACTAGGAAAATAAAATTTTAAAACATCCAACAAGCAATCCATCCATCAGCCATGTTGTCAGTCCACCGGGTCGGGGGCGACCTGTGCTCCTTTTTATCATTGTGAACGGATTTAAACACTGACAGCCATCACAGAAATACTGGCTCTTTGTTTTCTGTGAAGTGAAGAAACTGATTTCACTTTATTTATTCTGCACAAATTCCATTGCTTCTTTTTTATTTTTTTAAAAGAATCAAAATATGCGCCGGTCACTTGACTTACAAACAATAAATAGTTTCTTCCTTTTCAGTGCATAATTTTTTTCGCATTTATAGCTAAATGCTTGTCTGAGGAGTATTCTCGGCTGTGTTAAGGCAGTTCTGATTCTGAGAACAATGCAATCTGGAAGTTTAATCTGTGCACGAGAGTAACGTACATAGTTGTTAGCGTTTCGGAAACTGACTACCTACGCTCGCAGTTGCTGTGTTAAGCTGACACAGCAACTGAGCTGAGCTGTGGTGTTCTGTTCACAGAACTTTGGGAAATAAGGAAGCCTATGGTGAGATACATTCGTGTATTCCCAACAGATCTCTTTGATAATTCGGTGGATAATCTGGTTATCAGACGATAACAACCGAGACCGACGGCTTAACGTGCCCTCCGAAGCACGTAAGTCAATGTACCCTCTACAGTCCCTGAAAGTTTCTTCAAAATCCGTTCAGGGGTTTCGGAGCCTATTCGCAACAAAAAAGAACGGTTGATTATTATGAACGGTTTAAGTGTCATTTAATTGGCATATTCCATTTAATTACGAGTATTGCTGTTAATTACACTCCACCAATCCGCATTGGAGCAGCGTGTTGGAGTATGCTCCAAGCCTCCTCAGTTGGGAGGAGAGAACTCGCCCTGCATTGGGCCATTATGGGTTGCAGCCCGTTAATTTTAATATTACAAACAGACACTCCAATTTGATTTATTCGTAAGTTTTAAGACATATGGCCATAGTCTGTCATTGCATCTGGCTTAGGTCGTGGCATAATGGACAGGCCTTGTCGATTCACTGAATCGGCTCTACAGCCGTGAATCTCGGTGCTTCTTTGCAGCTGTTTCAGCAAAAAAATCTGTGTTAAGTGCCGTCAATATCTGGGACGGAATAAAGAATCTGTAATTCGAATGCTTGCGGTATATTAACAATGTTCGATGGGTATTTTGTTAGATATATTTATATATTAACTAGTCTGGCCATAAATATTGTAACAACTAAAAAGCTTCTAATTAAAAAAAAATCTGAATTCAAATTTGAAACGTGTTTATTATGTTAGAAACTATGATCTAAGATACTTATTTTTTTCGAATTTTATAATAAATTAAATTATAGAATGGGGTGTTCAAGATATAAATATATAAGAATTGCAGTGATTGCCTTACACAAAGTGGGAATGGAGCCGCGGCGGTCATTTTCAGAACACACCAAAAGCATGGTATCAGCCGTATGCTTGTATATCGTACTATCGACAGATTAACCAACACTTCCTCTGTCGAAGATCATAAAAGATCGGAGAGGCCGCTTACTGTTGGAACTACAAAGGCTGTTAATGCAGTTAAGGACAGAATTCGCCGAAGCCACATAAGGAAACAAAAAAAAATCTCACCAATAGTCCAATTAAATGAGGATTTTACTGTGGAATGAAGTCAAAGCCGAGTTATTTTATAAACTTTCTTACGTTTTAATCGTGGGTACCTAGTATGAATATTTATTTTTATTTAATTTAGAAAGGGCAACTTGCAGGTCAATACATTATATTATTTTAAAGACTTTACAATTTCATCTGTCTCATCGTAGGCGAGGGTTGAAAGTCACTTGATACATTTGTTTCCAACTGTATTTATGATCAATGTTCGGGTTTAAAAGTATCCTATGACCTTCTATGTGACTCAAACTATCTCTTTACGAAATTCTATGAAGATCGGTCGTATGGTTTAGCCGCGAAGACGTATCAAACAAACTAATTTTCACATTTATAATACTGTAGTAAGATTGAGATGCAAATGCATTACCGACCTTGTAATAAGCCTGTTTCTTTATACTGGCTGGAGCGGACGGCGGATATTTGCAACTGCTCGCCGCCAAATTCGATTATTTTCAACCAGACAGACCGCGCTACAGACGTATAAAGGTATATAGGTATGCACACCAGATATGTAGTGTCTGTTATAGGTACTATTGTAAAGTACAGACTATCGCATCGAGCTACAATGATAGGTTTTGATACTCTACTCCTCAAACTACTCCACGGGGACGCACCGAAAATCAGGTCCATGGTTTCGCTGTTGGAACCATGGTATAATGGTTCTTGTGCTGCTCTACTAGGATGTCTCGTAATACAGAAAATGATAAATAGGCAAAGAAAAACAGAAGCCGAAAGCCGGCTTCCTGCTATTCTATACCGTCAAATTAAAACGTCATGATAACCATACGTTACGTCGAAGTTTTGGTATCTTCGTAACTTACGCGGCTAGTTACAACTGGTTATTGGAAGTTATTGAAAAACAGCGGGAAACCGCCGGATTCAGAGGGCACAGGATCGGTCGGAGTGGCGTCGGTTAGGGGAGGCCAATGTCCAGCAGTCTAAAGGCTGATGGATGGATTTGAATTAACTAGTTAAGCGGAAACGTCCTACGAGTTACTGGGGTGAGATCACTGCTAAGTACTGAGGTTAACGAGTTACAGAAACTACTTGAGTTTTGTAACTCTCACTTCTACCCTTAACGAGTTACAGAAACTAGTTAAGTTTTGTAACGCTCACTTCTACCCCCAGGTGTTGAATTTTATGAAAATTATGAACATGAAAATGCATGCTTGACTTCTGCACCTGTTGAGAAACTAGACTGCAGCTCAAGCACTTCGTCCTCTAACCTCAAAAGTTTGTTGTCACGCTTGCCAAGTTTATGCGTTGAACTCATTACATCCTTCCTCCTTTAGCCACTAGGGAACGTGCTCAAGCGGTTTTTTCTATGGGTCAAGCCAGGCGAGAGGGAAGGGGTGTGACTATGAGAGGTTGCTGTTTTCTACATATTTTATTTCGCACGATACTTTTTTGACAGGATATAAAATAAACAAAAACTATAATTAACTTTATTTCCTTGAAGGTTTCAATGCACAATCGCCGTTATAATACTTACTATTATTCAGTTTTAAAACTATGTTATCTTTATGTCTCTGTAAGTTATGTTAGTTCTATGTTAATTGGTATATTAGTTCTAAAACTATGTTAGTTATACTCGTATATCTCCTCGTTCAGACATAATTACTAATATTATGAATGTAAAAGCGATGGTTTGTTAATGCACTAAGCATTCATTGTAGCTTTAACTTCCCTCAATGCTTTCTCTTTCTTTCCTCGTATTTATTTGTCCCTTTTTTTCTCTCTATTATGTATTATTTTTTCCTCCGTGGTCCTGTGTTTTTTGTGTATAATATTTGGGTTCAGTTATGTATTCCATACATGAACATTGCGTACATAATCAGTTAATTTTGACGCACACCGCTACCCATCCCTCTTTCATATAAGTTCTCCGTGATTAAGGTTGTCTGGAAGAGATAGCTCTTAGCGATATGACCGCTTATGGTATACATATGCTGTTATGTTAATTTGTATATTCTTTAATGGTGTACAAAAAGTGTTTTTGTATTGTACTGTTTATCCTTCTTTTACGCTACAACAAAGCGACCGTCTGAGCGGCGTGATTTTTCGAACTGAGATAGCTTATCGGTCGGAGGGAACATATAACACACACAACTATACACGACAATACACACGTCAAGTCTCGTTAAATATATATTTGTGTGCATTGTGTTGTTACTATAATCACAGCCATAATTAATTGATTAATTTTGTAAATTTTATCCTTAACACAAATCCATTTTGTATTTACCTGTTTATCAAAAACATTGTAGGTTACGTTACGGTTAGGTTACGGTTACGGTTATAAACATACGTTAGTATAATTGTGTCGTTATGCAACAATTTTGTAAGGAGACTTAATGTTGGTATCATAAACAAACATGTTGTACCCGGTTGAATGTACTGTGACTGTGCATGTGCACGTTATCGGGGCGGATATGAGATGATTTGGTTCACACTTAGGGTTACCAAAATTCCTTCGGCTGATTATAGTATTTTTCAGAAAGAGCCAAAAGAAATATGACACCTTAAATAAATACAGTGTTGCCATGGGCAGAGTAAAAAAAGACTAATCTTAGTTACGAATTTATTTTTATAATTTTTTTTTTTTGCCTTAAAAAACACTGATCAGCCCAACTGAAATATTTTGAGTAGGTACTATATATTTTTTCCATAGTTTACCTATTATATAATTAAATAAGTAGTAGGTACACTTGAACCATTTTCATCCTGTGCTATTTCATTTGCTTTTTCCTACTTGAATTTCCTACATAAATTATTACATAACATAAATAAATGAATATATATTTTACAAACGTGATTTTCTAAATGCTCTTCCTCTTTCTATATATCCGCCGTGCCACACCACAATCAACTAACAAAATTAAATGAATAGATATTAAACAAAACTAAATAAATTAAATGTAATTAAAATTAAATTCATATATATTTAATTAAGTATTTTTATCTATATTTAATTCTTAATGAGAATTAGAGTCGTTTCCCTGCACTGTACAATGTACACCCTACCTTATCTATTCTACCTTTCCATAATCTCTGCCCAAAGGTTGCCTGGAAGAGAAGCTTCCTTAGCGATAAGGCAACCAAGGGCCTTATCGCTAAGGAATATAAAAATTCCTTACACAAAAGGCTGTGTAAGGCACTTTTATATTTTATGTGTTACTACTGTGTAGTTCTCTTCGGTGTACAAATAAAGAATATTGTATTAAAGCTACGTTTAATCAACTTTGCAACAATCCGCGAGCAAAACGTATGATGGTGTATACTTGCATGCATATAGTACCTCCCTCCCTCCCACATAGGAAAACATGCACACGTGACAATGAAAACTCAAAAACAATTCAAAAATACTTATTTCCGTCTACAAAATATCATTTAAACA
>DWLO01002623.1:0-12208 GCA_018245335.1 Dalla quadristriga | reverse complement strand
ATTATACGCATAAGATCTTGCCGCTCCCGCGCCGCCGCCGCTGCCGCCCCGCTTCCCGCAAGATTCGAGGCAGAGGCATAAGTACTACGTGTACTTATTTAAATATGACCAGTTTTTTTTGTTCGAAGCAGGCTCAGTAAGTCATGACTAATATTACGCTGTTGTTACAAATAATGGCTACAATAATAGATACATGTTTTTGTGATGAATTAATAAAGTATATTTCCTCGCCTTTACGTTATTATTTTACGTACTAAAATAAATATACATGGAGAAAAAAATGCTTATACCAGTCTGGCCATAAACATTGTTAGAACATAAAAACTTCTGATTTGAATTTTTCTGAATATAAATTTGGAACGCGTTTATTATGTTAAAAACTTTGATCTATTCTCCGCCATTTCACATATTTGTTCGAGGTTTATAATAAAATAAAATATGGAAGGGCTTGTTAAAAAGAATAGAATTGCAGTGATTGCCTTGCACAAATTTGTTCATATTTAAGACACCAGAAGCTTGGTATCAGCCGTAACCAATGACAGATACCAATGCTAGTAAGGTCAGAATTCGCCGAAACCACAAACATAAAATGTTATCGCGAGAAATGAGGATTCTCATTAGAACTGTCGCGTGTCATCAAACACATGACCTGAAGCTCGGTGCTTATCGTTGATATAAATCAATCCCTACAGTTAAGAGAGTCGATCGATAAAAACGCTTACTGTTTCGATATACGGGTGAAAGGCACAGAAATATCGTCTTTACTGATGAAAACATTCGTTACTATTGAAAAATATGTACCTACATATCAATTTTATTAAGATTACCTACTTAGAAATTTATTTTCATTTGTAACAGAACTTATGGCCAGACTACGTATAATATATTTTCTTTCAGTTGCTCCATTTTGTAATACGGCTCACAAATGATAAGGGAAAGTTAATTTGAACTTCAAAACCAAAACATTAACATAACATCGACGCAGAACATAATCTTGTTATTAATGTAGTATCTAATTTGCTTTATATAACACATGGCTGCTTTTCAATTTTTACTTTACTAGTTATGTTTTAGTAAAATAATACTAAATAACAGCAAACTTCCAATAAAATGTCCTACGTGCATGTTACGATGAATTGTCCGAAGAGTCCAGGTGGTTTGTCCCTATTTGATTCACGATGTCTGTCCGTTTGTACAAACTTAAAACTAAGTGGCATACCGAGTTCAATATTATAATGTAAAACCTTGGTCCAATGGCAATTATGAAAATATATTTATTCATTTTGATATATTATACATGAAAAAAGTATGGAACAATACGTACATGTGTGATTAAAAATGAGAGCTACGTATGCTTAGTCAGTTTGGCTGTTAATTCAATCTGGACCAATTAAAATTAAGATTTGAGGAATAACGCAGCTTTGCTATAAGTAACAATTAGCTATTACTCATATTAATTAAATTATTATTTTAAATCGACTTACTCAGAAGTCCTGCGATTTTTAATTCTGTTTTAGTAAAGACGTAGACAACGAAACAACGAGGACATGCTTACACTTTTTTACACTAATTTGATTAAAAAAGATATAGCTTCACATTTATTTATTAATATTAGAGTTTATCAAAATAAGATCTTTCCATCTTCCGTTGGAAGGAATATACAGAAGTTAAATAATTTATTAATATCTAATTGTCATCCTTTCAAAGTTTTTTTCAGGAATAATCTTCAGCAAGGAGACGCTGCTACTTTATTTATTTATAATTAGGTACTTGTGATAACACGCGCAGGAGCTGCGTTTTGGAATTGTATGGATTTCTTTGTAACGGATTATATCATGCGCTTGCGCCGCCGGGCGCGCATTATACGCGCGCCGCTTTTTGCTTTGTCTGAGTTTGTATGCATTGTGACGTCTCGGGCGCGCGTCCCATGCGCTTACTGTGTTGTAACTAGTCCCTTATTGTCTCATCGGCGTGTTTTAGGTGATTTATACTTATCGAATCTATCTATTCATAACTATATATTGGACCTACATTAATTTTTCCTGATAATACATGGCTTAATAAATAGAAAATATTATATACTTATATATATCTATATCTATATCTTATTCGTAAGCACTATGACAACGCCATGTGTGAATAACATAATTTGTACGTTGCTGTAAAGTATTTTTAACTTTTGTTTTACGTCAGATAAATCTATCGTCGAATCTATGCGCAGTAGGTTGGTTTTTGGGAACTGTTGTTAATGTTAGTTATCTTATAAAATCTGTTGAATTTGTGTAGCGCAGTCAAAACTTTTTTATCTGCGGTAGGGGGTAAAAAATTGACGAGGCGCGTTACAGAAGAGCTGGATAAGGGAGTGGTGGTTACGGATGTGATTCCTAAAATATGATTTATTTAACCACATCCGATCAAAAAATCGATATCATCGTACCAGGAGCTCACGAATTCGCAGAAGATCGCTTCTAGGCACTCGCGAGCAAGCGAGCACCATCTATCTTACTTAGTAAGAACTATTAAGCCTACTAAGTCTGCCAATCCGCACATGCCCAGCGTGGTTGACTATGGCCATACCCTTCTCACCTTGAGAGGAGGGAGACCCGTGCTCAGTAGTGGGCCGTTGTTGAGTTGCGATGATGATGATGACTAAGCCTGAATATTTAGTTCAGGAGCGTTTATAGTTTTTCTTTAGTAAGTATTTACTGTTAAAGCAGAGGAATAAATCTTATATCTTTCTAAAGGTACTCTGCCATATACATACAAACATGATCTCGCCATACAAAACGCTTTAGGAAAAATTGATGTTTTAGCGATTTTCTTGTTTCTAGCTAATGTTATAAATAAGAAAGTTTGTTTGTCTGTGAGATTATATTGTCCTTTCACGACGAGATTTTTTGGTATTGGGCGGAGAGATACATAGGTGTTTTTGTAAAAAAACAATCGCCTACAAATAAATTAATAAAACGCGGGAATAATAGCGGCAAAGTCTCGTGCACTATAAATTGCTAAAAATCATAACTTATGAGACGGAATAACACTTAAAAAACCTTTTTTATTTCTTGATACTTAATGCTAATGTTATGTTTTAAGAGAGACATTCAAATTGAATGGTATTCAAATAATTAATATTATGATTGTGCTTTGAATTTGAATGAATTTACAGAGGATATTTTATAATGTAAAATTTTGCACTCTTGAAGTAACTTTACAGACACTTGGTCGAATATCGACCGCACGCGTAGTATAATTTATTCTGTGCCGTGGTGACCAACGCATCTTCTCCGCCCACATAAATTTTTATTTACTGTTCATATTAAATCAACCTTAAGTTACACACGTGTACACACTGAGGCACGTACACGTTTCTTTTTTGATCTTTTCCTGTTGTGATTTGTTAGAATAAAACTTCCCCAAAGATGTCAACGATAACAGGTAATTTTAATCGGGACAGAAGACAGCAAGAGTAGACGCAAGGAGCTTAAAAAATATTGCTACTATGAGAGCGATACCATATCCGATTTGTAAATGGGAAGAAATTAGAAAGGCGAGATCTCATTCAAACTTGTTATAAGTAATGACCAGGCTGCTCGGCTATTGCTTTGTCTTATTCGTTGACAGGTTTAGGCCGACTAGTCGCCAAAATTTATCAAGTGCAGAATTGGAGGCAAACTGGAAGGATGTTTTGTGTAGTTTTTTTTATACAACTATTTATATATTTAAATCGACAGGACATCGCCTTCGCATCGTGTCTACGTTTTTCGTTTAGGTAATCAATATTAATTTATGATTACAGGATTTTTTAACAAATGATAATACTGTAATAAATGGCTTCTTGTTGTCTCAAGTTACTCCTGGCTCTAGATATTACGCCAGTTCTTTCACACAAGTAATTTTCGGGCGCCGCAATTTTTGGTTAGCAAATATTTTTATTGAATAGCAGCATTGCAAGTCCTTCAAATAATACCATACAATTGAGCACTGTAATAGAAAGGCTGATCTTACTTCATAATTGATTATTTTTCTGACGAACTAAAGAATATCGAAGGCTATGTTAGTTTAAGACGTTTATTTGAAAACGATTTTTAAAATTTCTCATAGTTCTGATTACACATAATGTTTTCAACAATATTGTGTCATACAATTTATTCGATCGCTATTTAAAAAATGTATTCGCTCTATTGTTTCTGTCTGAAAAGAATTGGACTTTTAATATCTGTGTAAATTACAACGAAACACAAAGCTGCTGCTACTACTTCGAACACTATTTTATAGCTTTTTTTCTTCGATACCAAAACAGGGAACGCATTTTCTCTTATTTGCTCCTGTTCTGTATAATGAAAGTATTCTTCTACTTTTAATCCAAATAGCTGATTCTGGTTTTACCTGCGTCGTAAGGAGTGGACACCATGGAAACTGAAATACGACTGCAGTAATTTAAGAAGATAGAACATAAATAAAGTAACAAAGCCATTTCGAGGAAAATGCCGATTTATATTTTGGTTTCCAATGAAGATATTTGAAATGTCCATGTATCTGCATCCAGCTGTTATTAGAATTGGTAAGTAATAAGAAATTCAAGCAGACATTAAGATAACGTGTAAGAGTTTAAAAATTCACAGGTTTTGCACCTATAACTCGGAATGATAAATGACGTCTGTTTAACATTGTCATAGTTGTAAAAGCTAAAAGACTCAAGAATATTCGCCTGAACTGTGAGCGCAAGGATGTGCGTCAGGCCAAGTTCCCGCAAGCATGCCAGTGTGTATCTTTAAACGAATCAATTCACCCGGTTTTTCTCACTCTCATATCTCCACTTTCTCTTAAAATAGGCTCCTAAAATTTAAACGTAGATTAAACTTAGTCGCTTGTTGTATATTTTGTTGTATAGAAGTGAAGTGAGGTTATGGACAAAAGAAAGAGCAGACTTAGCCGCAGTGCTGATATAACTTTCATAGGATGATTTTTTTGGAAGGGCTCAGGGACTTGCCCCGTTCTTCAGTTAGGTTTTTAATTGGAATGTTTTTTTAGACAATTTTTCTCGCAATTCCATAAAAACCTCATATTTAATCAAATTGATAGGTTTTTTTTTTTAGCTATATTGAATTTATTAAATTTCGAAATAATTTAAAATTACTCATACCGTCTTACAATGGTATGATTAAAGTTACAATTTTGAAACTGTCCTCGTTAATCAATGATAGTGGATACTACATCATCATCAATGGCGAGTGATATAAATTGAAACAAAATGGAATCTGATACAGACGACCTATCTCTTACAGATCTTCTTTATAAACAAATGTTTCTGACTACCTGTGCAGCAATATTTTTTCTTTAGATGTAGGTATCTACAATAATAATAACATAGATAATATGTAACTTTGCAAGTCGGGAAGCTTTTTCATGAGTTTCAAAACGAAGTACCTAAGTAAACTAAGTGCCTATTAAGTAATTGTATGTTGTACCCACAAAATATAACCTTCATAAAATATGTGGCACATGATCACACCACAGATTGACCAATTTAACAATGCGACCCAGCTATTGCCGAAGACATCTTATTTAAAGATAACCATGTGGTTTTAATTGCCATTCTTGCCATCGGCAATAAGTATAAGATAAGTAGAGTAATTGGGATAAAAGAAAATGGTAAATAAAAAATAGATGGTGTACTATAAGCTGTATTATTATTATTATATTCTAAACAACTTATGATGTATACATCAGCATAAGCATACAATATATGAAGATCGAATCGATTCCATAAATATTTATAAATACATACAAACAATTAGTCGTGAAATCATCCCGAAAACATCTAGCGATTTGTAAATTGGTGTTTGTATTAGCCTGTTTCGAAACTGTTTTGTGTCGGTAGTAACCTATTTCTAGGATGACAACATTTTTGATGATATCATACTCCTGAGAGTATTGTGTAGTCTTTTTCTGTCTATCAGATACTACTACTACTACATCTAGGTATCCACTGAAAAGAAAAATGTGAGTCGGAATACCGCCGCGGGCTTCAGATTACTCTCGATCAGACATAAAATATGCCCACAGTAAAAGCTGTGCGTCGGAGATATACACACTTAACTGCAAACGACAATGGTAATTTTATTTATTGAACTAAAATCCATCTTTCTAGGTACTTATTCAAAATAATTTCTTTTATCATATTAATAATCATGTTATAAAATTATCACGGTTGGCGTTTCACGGTTGAAACAAAATTTTACGGCTATTTGTTAATTGGTTAGAGTGTAACCATACACGAAATACCAATAGTATACCGTCTGGGTTTCAAATGAATCGAATTAAATGAGTGTTTATCCATCCTTATAAACTATTAAATAAAAAGCTTACATCCGTTTTTAAATAGATTAAATTGGGCCGTTGGTACGCGAACAATACGCGCGAATTTGTGCTCATTTTATACTCGTTTACAAACAGCGCACACGGTTGATAACCGACTACTCTAGTCATTCTTTAACAATATATACCGCTCGGATTCTGTTAAGGAATGAAGAAATATTAGAAGCTGGTTCAACATGGGCACTTTAGAAAGTACACCCTATAAAGTCTGCCCTAACCGAATGATAACATAAAACTACAGTCGTTTTATAAGCTTATTATAGATGGATACTGTTTTTTTCATGCTAGGAGAATAGCAAACTTGCATGCAGTCCCACCATCCAATGCCGCCCATGAACTTCTGTGACAAACGTCGTATAGGATCGTGCTCAGTTATCACTAAACGCTATGTGTGGACTGCGTGCTTATAAGCTATTTTCGTATTTTGAAAAGGACTGTGCGTTGAAAATTCATGTTCTTGTGTCACCCCAGTGTCACGAATTATCCACTACACCAGCGTTAAGGGATGAAAACGGGAACAAGAGCTACAATACAACTAAAACAGATGTTTTTTGTTTCACTAGTTTTCTGAACATCATATATTATTATCATAGATACTCCTACATAGCAAAACAGGTTCTATAGAACCCAAACCATTTTGTCATTTTTCATAAATTTGTTGAATTAATGAAAAATAAATCTTAAGTTCAACTAATTTCCGGATCAATACTTACGGTATTTTGAGATGTATACTGAACTATCAAAACAATCAGAACAAAATGTATATTGAATATCAAGTAATCTTTACTTTGAAATTTTAATATATTGCAGAACCTCTTTTAGGACATTAAAAATATAATAGGACTGATATTGGCTACTTGTAGTACCTACACGACTTAATCCTAACAATGTTTATTCAATATTAATCATACCTAAATGGACTTTTGATATAAACTTAATATGGATTGGTTACTTTACTTCACATATAGATCACATTTTGACTATGAGTGTTATGTACTTGACTAATATCGTTATTATGTTTACAGGTATCGGTTTTTAGCTAAGCGCCGTCATACTTGTACATAAAGGTAATTATGATTGTTATTGTATTTGTTTATACTTATAGTCTTTATATTTATTACTATAAATAATTAACATAAAACAGCTGGAAACATTTGCTGAGAAATATTTGCCCGTTTCACCAATAACAAAACAACTAAATTAAACAACCGCATCTAGAGTCACCCTAATCATCAATACAACCCTCACCTATCTGGGAATATTAATTGCTATGTGAAAGATACTCAATTAAATGAACCGGCTTCTGGCCGCAGTCGCACCGTAGCCGCACTGTAGTCGGACCGCAATACTGTGTATTGGATAATACACAGTATTCTAATACGAATTCGGGCATTAGAGTGTATTTAGAATACGTTTTTGTACTTTAGAATGAATGAAAAATGTTTAAACTTTTCAGTTGGCCGAGAGATCGTGTTGGTTGCCATGGTTGCAGCCGGTAATTTTTTTAAGCAAGGTAAGCAAGCCTTAGGGCTTGACCACAGGGCCGATGTGGCGCCGTCGACACCGTACCGTGTAAAGTTCCGGAGCTCTAAATTTTTGGTCTCCGTTTCGCTTTTCGCTGTAGATTATTCTCGAGCAGTTTGTACTACTGACTTATTTATATAATTCATTGAAGAACATCCCGTGCTCTAGGATTAGAAGTTTAAAGCTCCTAATTTTACACGACACGATGCTGTAGAAAGCCCGCGGCATCGCGCCGTAAGTTTTCACGATGGCGACTTGGTGCTGTGGCCATGCCCGGTGGTACGCATAAAGTAATCACACAAAATAAGGGGAAAACTTTGATAATAATCCACTCATAATTATGTTACTCCCTTTTACTATGTTGTTAACCCTATAACAATTCTATTGCTTAATTGAAATTATAGTTCACAAACTTTTTTTTAACATGAACTTAATGAATCGAGGCATTTCCCTTTATTTTAATGATGTTAACGAATCATTTTGATCAATATCGTAAAATTGAATGATGAGTATTTAATATTTTGTCTTCTTTTCCCGTCGGAATTATAATGACGCACAGCCAATATCTCTGATTGATAAAAAGGCTCATGGATCATTTGGTATTACTGGTGTTAGTTTTAGGATGGTGTGATATTAAAATAAAACCTCATACTACATGCCATTTCTATCCAAATTAGAAAATGATTACTAATTTACAGTACTAATTATAGTATTCGCTTTTGCTAATAATAATAGCTCAAAACAATGTATTGAAGCTAGTAGTTGTTCACTCTAAATTCGAACAAAATCGATAGTACTAAAAATATTCTTGAGCCTTTTTATATATTTAAATATGTAATTTAACTACTTTATTACGATTATTCAAAGGTAGTATATTCAGTGACATTATCTTATGCAGGCCACGGAACGAGGGGTCCAACCGTAAGGTGAAGCCGTCATCTAAGGAACTTTATACTCAAAAAATTACATAGTGCCGTGCTAGAAATCGATTGACTGACAGAACAAATTTACGGATACTATTATTATGTGTTTAGAATTATAATGCCTTAAACTGTAATTTGTACTTAGCACATAGCACCAATAACTATTTGTCATAGAACATTTACACAGATTTGTTATAAAGAATCCCTATACAATAAGATTTTATATCTTGTACATTAAAAAGCCTTGAAGATTTGATCGTTTTGTTAGAGCGTTCTGTTGCTCCCAAGGGCTCTATCACACGGTACTGTAAATAGACAACGGCAGCCGTAGACTGCAGTTCGTGCTGCTCGGCGGCTCAACAGCATCAACTGCAGTCCATGGCAATCCATTCCCATTTGCAGTCCCGTGTTTTTGATCCCCAACTGAGTCGGTTTGACTTTACGAAGTTTTATTTTGGCACAGTCTTTTCACCATGGTGAATGTTCGATTTGACCGGATTAGTCCAGTTTAATTAATTACACAGTACATCGGTAGCTGAAGTTTACATTCTGTACCATTAAGAGAAGTTTCAGCAGAGTGGGTATATAAGCATAATATATTTATAATATGTACACTGTTTAGATGCTGTCGTCTCCTTTAAACATAATTCAAAATAAATTATAATATTCTATGGCAGATAAATATAAATATTACAAAGCAATGTGTTTTGGAGATAACATTGCAGTAGACTATCTAGTTTTTGCAGATAGATTGCTCATTTGTATGAAAGGCAAACATGTAGCCAGTTATGTCTCCATGTCTAGTCTGCGTTACTTAATCTTGAATTGGTATTATAGAAAAATTTACTATTTGTGGATAAACCTTTATTGAGGGGAGGTGACGCTTGTTGCGTTTTACCAATATACAATAGTACAATATATAAAATAGTTTTGTTCTAGATGTGATAAATTATTTTCATTATAAATTTCAAAATATTGATTTGACGCTCGCACAATAAAGGGTGAGTCTGGTCGCTTGCAAATACGTAATATACTCGCGTCCTTAACCAAACGAGCTGCGAAAGGCTTCATCGTTGTGATCACGAGGGCTTGTGCCCGCCTTAATGGGAAGGCATATAATATGTATATTATGGATAAATATTCACCAGAAACACTTGTTAAAAATTATTTCCTCAAAAGCACTGAAATTGTTTAATCAGACTTGGAAATTTTAAACCGTTACAAATATTCAAAATGTGCAGTAAGCGAGAGTATTTTTTGTACTCGAAGAAATCATATATTTTGTACTAGCTTTTTAAATGCACATTCAATATGTTCAATTACTGTGATTATTCAGCATTACAGATTTATCTTTTTTAATAAATCATTATTAGACGTGAATAATAATATGTCGTCATCGCATAGACAAATAGTTGCCGTATATAAGGTACCTAACACTATAATTAAATTTTCTGACTTTTCAAAGCGTGGATAATGTAATTTATAGCTGATGTTCACACTGGGTTTTCAATAGAAT
The DNA here is from genome assembly GCA_018245335.1 of Dalla quadristriga. Lineage (NCBI taxonomy): Eukaryota > Metazoa > Arthropoda > Insecta > Lepidoptera > Hesperiidae > Dalla > Dalla quadristriga. Next base: position 1,867 of record DWLO01002623.1, on the reverse strand, counting down.
TAAAATGCGCACGAGGGTAGCTATAAGAAATTAAGCTTAACGGATTTAGTTTTGAAAACTTTTAACGTCGGTAAATCAGTACTTAGTTGGTTTTACTTCGATATTAGACAAATGGCAAAGTGGCCCTTTGTCCCCTCTTGTAGTTTATCCTTAGTAGTTTAAAAAAAGTCCGTCTAGCAAGTGTGTATAGCTACTCTCTAAAATAATTATTATGACACTGTATTGTTTCCGAAGCATTTATAGTATAGTAAGTGTGTTTATAATATTGTAAAAACCATAACTGTTTTTTAAGCAATTTGAATATGAAAAATTCAATATATACTGGTAAGAAAACCATTATAATTCAATTCGTCGCATTGTAAGAAATATAAAGTAACTTGATTTTTTGTGAATTTGATACAAAAACGTGCAACTGATCTCTAAACAAATATTTTGATAATTTATATCGAACTTAGCCTTGATTCTAAAGAATGTGATGCGGACATGCGGTCCGCAGATATAATAAGGTGACAAACTTATAAGAAACAAAACCTAATTCGAAGAAGAAATTAATGTAAAAGATTGTCGCCGTATGTAAAATCGCATGTCGGTAAACTGATGTAGTTGCAGAAAAATTGCCGGCACTGCTTACGATGCATTTTTCTGGGTTACTGGGCATGTTACTTAATGTTTCCGTTTGTTGTATCTCAATAATAATAATATGATTATAATTGGATGTGATGTTAAACCAACTTGCTTAAACCAATAGCGAATTTGTAATTCTTTCATGCATTCCTAAGATCTTGATCTGTTATTAATTTTAGTTTTTAAATTTCTACAGGTGATCGTAGAGTAACGGCATCCGAGAGTTCTATGTTCAGGTTTGTATAATTTTGAAGTATTCATTTATATTTAAAAAAACATTGATAAAATAAAACAATATCAAATTGAAAATCTGGCCAAACCGTATTCTCGAAGCACGTACTGTCGGAACTTAAAATATTGTTTGCCTGTTTGATTGAATAAATATAGGTGAATTCAATAATAATAAATAATTGATAGTATTACCTACACCTCGCTTACTAAATTCTCATTATTATTATCATTCTGGTAATTTGCACTTATTAATACTCTCACTTCAGCATATTATGATGATTCAACGATTTTTGTCTTCTTTTCCCGACCGATGCATAGTGATGATTCACTGTTATATCTGACTTAAGTCATCACCATGGATGACAATAAATTTGTGGTTTTTTTTTTTGACATATTCTCTCTTGTTACAGATAACGTGAAAGGGAATCCATCCGTTTGTTCTCAATATGTTAAGTTTGATTTACCTACCTGTTTATTTGTTGGTTTATAACGATTTATATTTACCATAGATCACGCCTTGATTTAAGTAATACAAATTTAGTACATAAAATGTGTTTTATTGAAATATTCTAAATTAAATGCTCCTTCATTTGGGAAATTGTGAATGATGTTTATATTTGCAAATACATCATTTGATTGTACATTGTTAAAACCTTTCAGAGTGAAACTCCTATAAAATGATAAACAATTACATATTTGCAAACGAATTACTATAAAAAATTTGGCCTATTGTTGGTTAGACATAACCGAGACCCAATACAAGATCACTAAATCCTTGTTAATTCAAAGCTAGTTGACTTGCAATGATTGATAGTTTATTTACGTCGAGTCAAGCAAGCTGTGTTAGTTCAGTTCCGTTGATAGTGCAATTTTATGATAAGCATCTATTTACTATAATAAAACTCAAAGGGCACTTATTCTGTACATTTAATATATTTTCAAAATTTCGATTAGGGGGTGCTTATATAACGAGATGGAAGCCAAAAACATTTTTTTTTTTTTATTGTCTGTC
>DWLO01002622.1:0-12210 GCA_018245335.1 Dalla quadristriga | reverse complement strand
ACAAGTTTTATTTGCAACGGAAAGATAAGAGGGACCCTGTTTGCATGGAGATACTCGCAGATTTCTAATCTCGAGCGAGTTCAATAAGATGCTTTTGAAGCGCGTGGCTTTATTGACGTTACTATTCAAACAAAAATACGTGTTTTCTGACTCGGAAATATTTCAATCGCGATGTGTAACTAGGTCCCTTAACGTCACCGACTTAGCTTACGAGATCGAGCAATCTTCATTGTTTAAACGCAATGTGTTATAGAATATCCTAAATGCAATGATGTACTATTAGTACTTTATGAAGATTGATTGAAGACTTTAGTAGGAGATCAATAGAATACTGCAACAGATTATACTATCAATCTACGTTTTAGTTAGAAAGGAGTGGTTGCTGGCCACAAAAGGCGACACTCTCAGTTTCCCAAAGAAGCGACGCATCCGGGATCTTTGAGTAGGACTTATTAATCCTTCAGTCAGTATTCTGAACTGTTCTAATCGTATACTTAGTTCTATTACTACAAACCAATATTTCTACTAGTTAATAGCTAATAACAACTGAACTAACACACTGATAGTCCTCTTCACACAATCATATTTGTGGTTAGTTACAGAAGTACCCGGGTGGCAGTGGTCATTCAAAGCTAAGCATGGTTGTTTGTTACTTTAGTTAGCTTATTGCCGCAGTCGCTGCCAATGTGCCTGCCTAAGGGGTATACGAATAAAATGAAATAACTACAAATCATCTACTGACTGTGAGGATAATGAAAAAGGATCACCGTATTGTGGATTTTTCTATCCTCCCAAATGCTGAAAGGGATGATTGTTCGATTACTTTCTATTGCTACCAAGCAGCACTTGGGGTAAAACAATGTTTGTGTCACGCTCGCCCGGTCGGTAAGTTGAAATTCTGACGAGCTTAAACCCGAGATGACAAAACGTAGGTATTTATGCTATCGTATGTGGAGCTGTGGTCCTTCCTTCGTTCCAGGGTTTACGGACCTTCCACTGGACATCTTGGAGGCGTGCTGCACACCTTTGCAATTTGCCACGCTTACCTAAACCAAATTGGTAACACCAAAAACATGCCCTGTATATACGAGTGGAACATTACGGAACCACATCGGTGGATATATAGAGAATAAACCAAAGCAGCAACATGGAGTAATAACACAAATATAATACAAAGTATATACTTAATCTAAGTTGAAAATATGAGATTGGAAACAAAGACGCTCTTTTACGACATTCGTTATAAAGTCATTGATGTGTTACCAATCCATTTGCTTTTTATACAGACGCCATAAAAGTGGATACCGCGGAGATAGAAAGTAATTCGTCGTCTTCCCTCCTCGAAGTGCGCATCAATTTGGCGTAATCGCATAATTTTCCGTGCGCACCTACTGTGAGCGCCAGATACTTTGGTAATTTTAGAGACTGATTTCTGTAATACTTTCTTTCTTACGTCATTATTTTCTCCGTAAATCTTACTTCATTAAAACATTTCATGTAAAAATATATCCATGTCGAGCACGTCCTCTGCTTTTACTATCTTCACTACGGTTAGTCGCAAGTAGCCCTAAGTAGAGAGATTTTTCAGCATCATATTCAATGAATACTAGTCTAACTCACTACATCCTTAGTTTTAGGTCTTATATAATACAGTACGACATTCAAAAGTCTACATTTTCTCAGTTTGTATTATCTCAATTGGGTTGAGTCAATACAGAGACTCACATTAGCGCTCTCCGACGCACGGGTCCACTGATTTTAGTCGCCCTCGATACTGGTTCGATTTCACCTCATAACCACTACATTAAGGAACACATCCTAAAATGTAGGAACATATTGCTCAAGCTAAACACATTTCAAACCTTCGCCTAAGCTCATCAGTCTAGTAACCACATATTGACAAACATTTTAGGAAGGGACAGCAGTGGATACTGGAAGACAAAAGCATGAATTCGGGTTAATTAAATTCCAGTGTCGAGCTCGCAGGGCAATGTTTCGGCGTCGATACGGTTGCTTGAGCAAATTTAAGTGTTAAGCCTTATCATCGCGTTAGTTGTTCCTCGCCCCCTTTAGCCTCGACTGCGCTGCCTTCAAAAGATTAATGTACGTCTAATGAATCAGCTACCGTGACAAATCAAGTGTCCATAATGGAAGGGCCTTCCTGATTTTGGTGGCCTCAATCAATTAGCTGAGTGTTAAATTTTTGATTTCCGCCTTTCTCAGTTGCTGATACTCCTTCATGATAATATGATAGTATTTCCAATATATTTTAGGTTCAACTGCTGGATTAACGATTGTTGTAAAAATCATAATAATATGCAAGTGATCTAACAAGTAATTTTAATACAGTCGTTTTACATGCCAAAACGTTTGTTATTTATTTAATGTGGCCTAAGGTAGTAGTTAGTAAGTAAGTAGTGTAGGTACAATAGGTAAAACAACGAATGACGAGAAGATAATCTGAACCTGGTTAAAGGACATCGCAAGGAAAACGAAGGCATCATTTTATATCATCCCATTAAGGGGTGAAGGTTAAGGTGGAAAAACTAACTTTACAACGACGAAGCCGCGAGAAAAGTTTAGTGTTTTATAATGGTAAGTGCTCCGTCAAAGCACAACATGGTCGATTCAATACAATAAGTATGATCAAATGTCAAGTCATGTGTTTGAAGTTTCATAACTCCCTGGAGACCGCCTAAGGTCACGTGACTTTGACATTTAGGCGGATGTTAACAACGCCTTTGCACTCGGGCCCTTTGAAATGTTATCGATCTCTGCCCAAGACATATTGAGCTGCCCTGTCTGATTTCTGATATAACGAGATGGTAAAAAATATTTAAAATATGACCAGGTAACTCATAAGATCTATGTACAACATGCTGCTCTAGTGCTAATTAAGGGAGGGGTTAATTCCGAGTTTCGGAAGTTCTAATGCCGCCCGAACGCTTCCAACACGGCTTAAAACTACTGCTATATACTGATAACGACTGGGATCGGGAGGCTGGGCCTGCCTTCAGATGAACAGACATTGTTTATTATATTTTTTACTAGTTGTTATCCAACATTCACATGGCTCAATATTGATAAAAACTTACAATTGGCTATTTAAAACCGCTGGAGTAACAGTTTGAGTACGGAACTCTTAAGGTAGTGAAATATCAATATTACCTTAACTTGAATAACGCTATTCGGAGCTTCTCAGCAGTTCACAGAATACAACTCCTCGTAAGGCGAACACATGTTACTTGTGACGTCAAAAATAAGAAAAAAATACATCTCCTCGGAAGGCTCAGAACACATGTTACTTGTCACGGCAGGTACTTACTGATGTTATTAAGATAATAATTATTAATGTTATTACATTTATAATAATACCAGAGCTGGCCCGCGGCTCCGCCCTATTGAAATATTTAAATTCCGTCGCATTCCAAACACAGACTCAAGGTATCAAAAACCTGGATCTATAAAAGTGTCAATATCTTAAAAACTTAGATATTTTTACTAAGGTTGAAATAGCACAATATCACTCATGAGCAACCCTGTCAGCCTTCGTCATATCGTCATTGGTTTTAGGGACATTCTGTATAATAATGATACTCCTATGTATTATACGAGAACCTTTCCGGAAAGTAGCTCGCATAGAAATACTATCAAAAGATTCGCGAACTAACTTAAATACAAACTTACCAAGTTACATACATACATTATATACACACGGGTCAAACTGAGGACCTGCTTTTTGAAGTCTGATAAAAAACCTAATCTACTTGACGAGGTGCGTTGGCATTGATTTGGTAGGATGATTTTTTGGCTCCGCCTTAGAACACCGGCCAAAGTAAACATTTATCTGTTCAATTAATTTTATCTGTCAAATAGATATTTGCTAACCTTGTTTTTAGTTTTTAATTCCTTCTTTGGATGTGGTCGTTGGTTATGTTTTTCGTGTGTTTTTGCTACCTAACAAAACAGGGATAGTGACTGTTCAGCTGCATTTCGATAGAATGGTTAAAGTTGTCAGTTTATCAACAGAGAACACTGGTAAAACAGTAGGAACATTAATGAGACCAACTTTGAATGGAGTTTAATCCTAATAGGAGTTCTCTAAAGGCGATCTTGCCCTACAGTAATCATATAACGTCAGGTGGATTGAAAATATACCAGTTAACTACAGTCGTACCTTAAAATACATAATTTTGTTACGTTTTGCCTGTTATTAAAACTTTAAAATAGAAGCTTAGATGTTAAGATATGTTCTTAGGGATAAAAATAGCCCTTATAAGTTCTGTAGTTATGTTGCAGTTATTGTATTGCATAAGTTTGCAACTGCAACAAAGATTGTAGTGAAGTTAAATCTTTTAACAAGTTTCTTACATTTTCATATCATTGCGCGTAGCTACACGGCACGTCTACTCTTCTCGGATTGTTATTCCAGTTTTATTTTTGCTTAATGTTTTGTATAGATGTTTAATTCACCATCATCCCATCCCACTACTGGGCATAGTTTATGCACTATGCGTTTACTGCTTAGCGTATTAAAGGGTAGTAAAACACATTTTGCCTTCTATTACCATACGAATAGTCTCATTGATAACTAATACGAAATAGAGTAACACTAACAGTCCTTTTCCAGTTCTATTCGAGGTCGGTTATACATGTTCCTGCGGTGACGGTGTATGCCGGATCGTTACTTCATCCATATATAAACAAGAAGAATTTGCCCGCAGCTCCGCCCGCATAATATTCTTTTCTATACGTCATACCAATACCCTTTAGGGTTTTTTTTGTAAAAAGTAGCACGGCCGTCACTCTCCGACCCATAAACTATATATATGCAAGCGTCGATTCGTGGCTTCGATGCACATGAAAGATACACAATTCGTAATATTATTATGCATTTATAATATGAGTATAGTAAGAATATTGTGTAGGGGCGCTGGAGAAAAGTTTTGACAGAAAACTTAGGACCGCCTAACATCATTGGAAATGCTCTGTGATTCTTTCCATCGAAAGGTTAATTATATCCAGTATGTTAAGTATTTTAAATGTGACCTTTTACTTTAAGGTTAATTTGAAAGACGATCTAATGTCAGTGACTATTTCAGCAACTCTAACTGAATAAAATTATGAATAATTTAGTAGATACTTTATAATTTCTGAACTCGGAATTTGAAATACCGGTCTGTAACAATGAGGCTATTCGATGAATGATCAACTTTGCCTTTGTCTTTCACTAAACGCGTGATATCCTGGGTGTGTTACCTTGGTAACGATGTGCTTGTATGTGTATATATGTGTGTTTGCTGCTCGGATATCAATCAATCGACGACGACTGACGGTCGTAGCCGAGAGATGCTGAGAATTACTTACATACAATGTAGAAACAATGTTTTTATGAAGAAACAACCTCGCGTCTTCGAAACAGTGGATACAAAGTAAATAAAACGAATAAATAAAGCATATGTCATGCATTGAACAGTAATAAGATTGGCTCCTTTGGGAATTTTTGTTTTTCGTAGTATATTTCTCTAGGTATATTTCGGCTGTTGTAAGGTGAAACTTGTTTGGCTTCGACTTTATGGTTCTGAAAGGCTTGTGTCTCGAATAAAAATACAATGTAAATATGAGTAGAACGCGTTCATGCTCACGCGGCAAGTGTCAAAACTGATTGACGAGTTAAGCCGCTAACCCCTCCACCAATCCGCATTGGAGCAGCGTGGTAGTGTACGCTCCAGGCTTCCTCAGGTGAAACCCTGCAGTGTGCTACAGTGGGTTGCAGCCATGAGTAGAATTACTATTCCTATAATTGACTCATTTGATTAAAATTAAAATAACAAATCAAAATTTATCCGTTTTTGTTGAATAACAGTACGCTTTCATTAGGTACTGTAACACCCGCATACAATCCGTACAATTAATTTAACTGGGAATACTATTAATTAATTCAAAATTAATATTATTTCTATGCAGATAAACGCTTATGTGATTACGCAGTGTCGCTATAATTTATATCCAAATGAGAGTTTTAGTAACCACTGAAACGCAGTGGTTTGTTCAATGCAAATAAAGGTACTTTGTCATACAATTTAACGATTGATTAATTTCAACATTACAAGAATATTTAATGTACGATTAATGATTAATGAGTTAGTTGGAAAAGAGCAATACTGATAGTTTAAATCTGATTGTCATTTCAGGTCCACAGGTAACTCAAAATTTTAAAATCGCTTGTGAGATCTATGGTTGTTCCAACGACGAATCGACGAAAATCGTTACCTTATAACACAGGTTTGCAAAAGTACAATTTTAAGTTCTTAAATATGCCATATCTTTTTATATTTTTTGTTTAACTAGGGTGAGCTCGCAACTTCGCCCATGTGAAATCTGTGTATCAGTGAAAATAGGTACAGACGCTAAGGTCTATAACTAAAAAACTGTGAGATATTGAAATATAGCAAAATCTATACGGTATATTAGTGCAATCTCTACAATCCCTGAAAATTTCATCGAAATCCGTTCAGCGTATATGGAGCGTAGTCATGACAAAACAAAACTCAGACACAAAATTCTAAAAACGGATATCGGAAACTTTATACAGGATATTCCAAATAATTATTGACTTTAATTCTAGTATCACAGACAGACTTCAGTTTTATTTATACTTAAGATAAGATATAATAATAATATGTTCAACGTGACTGTTTAGTTTTTTTCTATCATTATTTTAATAATATTATTTTACCAAGTTACGACTGGCCAATTTGACCTAATTTCACAATTATGTAAGAAATAACGGCGTGTCTCTGTTGTTAGGTTACAAGGTAACAACTTCAAAGAAACAAGTAGTGGAAGTGGAAGTAATAAGTGCTTATTAATTCCTAGTTAGTATCAAAATTTTGTCATCTATTAAAGTATTGGTTGGCATCATCGTGTAATGGTAAATTATAAAAAGTCTAGGCGCACCATGATCTGCCTGATTATACGATTGGCCGCTGACATATGGAATAGGTTATCGATTTACAAATTGAGAAAGAGCTCCCTGCTTCGATTTTTATGAAATTGCATTTCCATCCGTGCATTAATGTAGGCAAGATTTGAATATCCTTTTTCTGTCTCTTATTCATAAGGCAATTTGAATATTAATTTAGAAAATAAATATATCCGGTGTTTTTGAATGCTGATGAAGGAACCTGGCGAATTGTATCATAAGATTGTTTGTATTTGCTTTATTTCAGATGATAATACAATACATTAAAATTCAGCGTCATAGGAAAAATATGTGGTACCATCTATCATACACCACAATTACACCAAAATTACAATTCTTCTATTGAGCACATTTAATAACCAACAACAAGCAAAGTGGGATTTACTCAGCCTGTAGCGCCAAAGATACCGCTACGTTGTCGTATCGTTCACAAACAAGACCATGTGAGCAACTAAATAAAACCAATGACGCTGTTTATAGTTCTGAGACCATGCGCGTTAGGCAGGTAATTTATCTTCCTTTTCTTATTTTATTTACGGTAGTAACAGTCATTATTTGATAGTGTGCTCGTTTTGTGTTTGTGTTACAGCCTTTGACTGTGTGTGGGCTCATGGACACATAATTTTTTTTCAGTAATAGTGTGTGCCCTTATTAAAAGGCCTTAGTTTCATTCACATGTTCTAAATATAGTCTTCCTGTAAAGATTCCGCGTTCCAGATACTGAATCCTAAAAAAGATGTTTGACTTCTTTATGTACAGCTATGACTTCTCAAGAATTTAATATAATATACTTACCTTAGGTAAAAATATAAATTCTTTGTTTTGTACTACATTCCAACGTTGAACTCGTCTTCGTGAAAAGGTTATTTCTTTTATAATTTAATATACAAGACTGATAAATTAAACAGGTTTATATGAAATAGATACTCATAAGACTTTTGTTGTGTCCCTAATTCATTATAGTTTCTTACAATACATTTGATCGGCCCACAGTCGTCATTAATGTAATGAAGGTCTATTTTACGTATACAAGTTTCTATTAAGAGGGTCTGTTTCTTTGTTTGGGCATTTCGGTTGGCATACCGTCCTAAGTCAACATGGTCATGCTTCCCACTCAACGGTAAACTCTTATTCTTATTCATGACCTTATGGAAATCTAGCTTTTAGCCTTACTTTATAGAAGCAAGTTTCCACATAACCTTTATCCTAATATTCTTCAATGTGTTTACCTACTCAAGAATAACCTTTTGAGCAACGGGTTTTTAATTTATTTTAATAGACATCTAAAATGTTTACAAGAAAGTGCCAGTCGCTAGTATTTCACACAAGACCATCGACACACGACCATCATTGCTGCATATTAAGATATATAAATTCTTGATACAGCAGGTAATCTTACTAAAAAAAAAATCCTTCAGCACAGATGTCCATGGGCGGCAGTGGTTGGCGGGACTGCATGCTCATTTACTATTCTCCTTCCATAAAAAATGTTTAGTTATAAAGTAACAATAAGTGTAAATACGTTGGTCTTTTCATACATTGCTATAAAAGCATACCTATCGTATTATTAACTATGTGCGTCCAGCGAAACCGTTTTCAATCCTGTATTCATTGGAGCGGTAATCATAAGATTGTGAAAAGCAATAAGGAGTACAATTATATGGGGTAAAGGTAATAATTGAACGGAGATATTACAGGAATTACTATAATTGACGAGATTTTTCAATATTAATGTGACCATTATGTGTTTATATATACGAATTGAGATGCGTACGTTAAGACTGCAGTATTCCATTTATGAGTTTTACATGCATGCTGTGTGCTTCTCACCGCAGAATTACAATTTATCGGTGATTTTTGCTAACAGAACAATCAACGATAAACATATTTTAAAAAGTATGATAGGTAGGAACAGTCTTTACTGTGGTTTAAGTACCTACTTATCATTAAGTACCTACTTAGTGATAAAACATCCCAGGCGCCCACCTAAAACTTTATGTCGTGTGGCCGTTTTAAGCAGACATGTATGTTTTAACGCTGAAGGAATACACGGACTTCAATATGCCGAAGCAATAGATACTCAATATTGTCGGGTCTGCAGTGTAAAATTTTATGGACGCACAAAACAACGGGGTACCCGGGGTTACCGAAGTCTTTTTTCAATACATTTGCGGGGGTGTCTTTTATGTGTTACAAGTCGTAACACAAAAAAAAGTCGTAACCGCAAGTTGCGATGTTCCTTTTAATAGATTTTCGATTGTCAATCCGTTTTTGACAGTATTTGGTCGATTATGGCCTTAACCATGCTCATTCGAGGAAATATGACGTTCACCTGAGTATGGGTCTGAAAAGAAAATAAATTCAGACGGTAATAGTTGGAAATAAAATGCATACAATACAAAAAGTGCACTAATTCATGCACCTTAAGGCAACTTTAAACTGCCAGGTTGAAGTGGAAATGGGCTGGGCATGTCAGTCGTATGCAACCGGACAGGTGGGCAGCGCCCTCGTCACGCAAAAACTGGGGCAGGCCGAAGAAACGTTGGCGTGACGATCTAGATATATTACAGAAAGTCTGGTAGGAGACAGTGGCCAGTCGTGAGAGGTGGAAGTCCATGGGGGAGACCTTTTCCCAGCAGTGGGACAGTAAAGGTTAATAAAAAATAAAAAAGGCAACCTTAGTTAGCGTAAATGTCAGGTCCAGATGGAGTTCCTAACAGGGATTGTAGGCCTTATACGTATGGAATTAGGTCTTCTTGTGAATATACATATGTCCTGGACTTGTTTAATACCTTGTTCATACCGAAAAGAAAAAAATATTGTGATTTAAAAAGTGCCTAGAAAAAAGGGGAACTAATTTGTTTAAAAAAGTAAGAGGGTGAAGACATTGGAAAATTCTACGAGGTTTCCACGAGATACTCGTATAACAAACAGCTTGTGAAGCCTCGGGGCGTCTGTGGGGCGTATCGTATGAGGGGCCATGCATTCTGTTAGCATTGAATAAAATGATGATTTGTACATGAATGAAGTAAAAGTTTTAATTCTTTGGCATAAATAAGAAAACGAGCAAATAGGTTCGAAAGTAGAATGTGTTCTGATTTTGATATTAAGGTATCAATAAAAGGTAATAGGTATGTCAGTCTCGCAAAATTTACACGCTCCGTCATTATCTATTTCAACGTTATAAATAAGTTTTCAGAGCTTTGAATGGGTGGTGATATATCTTATGAATTATGATCGTTTTATGAAAACATTTGAATGAAAATATCCATTATGATTCATTTAACAAATTGTCCAAAATTTCATTGGTTTCGTACTGTTTTGTAGATCAGGCTTATAAAATCTATGTCCGATAAAAACATTGAGAAAATTGTAAGAAACCCTCGGAGGTAATAAGCAATAGAAATCGTTTGCTTCAGGAACGGACAATTACTTTCGGGCCCGTAGCCGATTCTTCTCTTCAATTCATTTTTCTTTATTGGAAGCGAAACGACTACTGTCGATTTAACCGAAGCCCTATAATTTAGTTCAATTTATAAATATTGCTCTATGGGAAAGCAAAATGGTACGTGATTTTTTACTTATCGATAGGGACCTTAAAGATTTTTCAACATAGGGAAGTTTTTATTCATAAAATTATAAATTTATTTCTGCAGTTCGTTATAAAATGTTATTGTTACTATTTATTACCTAAATAGTATTATTTTACGCATACATACACAAGTTTATTAAATTAACATTGCTGTCAATGCGCTCTCTACGCGCTTTTTCGTGCAAAACTACTAAATAAATAGGAAAGACTTTTCGAGAAGTCTTTGTAAAAATTACTAAAGTGACGGAAAACTATTGCTGATATCATGGAGATTAAAATTCCTATGCCTATTATTGCCCATGCATGTTAATGTGTTTCAGATAACAATCAAGAATGTGTCAGCCATGTACAGAGCAGGTACCTAAGCAAATGTATTATAATCTAGACTACCTCATATCAACGTACATATATAGTTATTGGTAGGACCATAAGTTCCATCCTAAACGAAAGTATTTGTTTGGCATATACTAGATTTCAGTATTTTGAAATCCATATTCCACTACTGAGATTATGCATAATGTCACCATATAACATATAAAGTAAACTAAAATAAAATATGCCGAATATCCAGGCTCTCTAGTCATCATTATAGTTTGATTGGAATTCTCCGATTCAAAATTAATCTTTTTTCATCTATATAATTACAATTTCACAGACTATGACATCATTATTTTATTGCAATTCTTTAACTTATTATTATTAAGCCATTTACCGCATTTCTTTGAATTGGACCAAAATCTTTTATTTTGCAAAAGTTTCATAACCAGTGTCCTCAGCCAGGCGGCCGGTTATAAAACATCAATGTTGATCCTCCTTGGGAATTATTTAGTCTAGTTTACTTGATTGCACCAACGCAATAACGTTGCTTGAATGTGATGGCAGAATGAATATGAAGCTAATATATATCATTTCATCTTTCGAAGTTCTATTCGAATGCGTTAAACGTGATAATTATGAAAAACAAATTACATTACGAGTGCAATTTACAATGATGAAGTGTTCACTGTTATATTTAAATTAACTGAAACGCGATTACATTCCTATCTGGTCGCAATTTAATTGTAATTCCTGAGAACTGAGCTATTCCGCCTTGCGCAACTGTTACCAAAGAGCCAATATTGTGAAATTCATGCTGTACTCGTATATTATAATTTTACGATGAAGATATGCTGGATATTGTGTAAGTGAAGACGAGACTATCAGTATCGCCTTGATGTGATTTATCGTGCAAATTTGAACTATAAAGACGTCGGACGGCTTCACTAACGATACTTGGCGAAATGTTATTGCGATTGCGATAATATTCGGCTTCCATGTATCGTATGTATCCTCGCGGCTGAAGCATATAACTTCCTCATATTAATTCTTATTCTCATTCAAATTCATATTCTTATTCTTCTTCATATTCTTCATAGAATTCGGTAGATAGATTACTTTTTATCCCGAATATTGACCATATATTTAGCGCGCACGAAGCCGCGGGCAACAGCTGTTTAAAAATAAATATCAAAAGTCCGTTAAGATACCGCGCCTCCGCCATCTACATCTAATTACTTTCATATGGTTGTATGAAAGAAATCGCTTTAAGAAGCGAAAAGGCGGTCTTATAGTCTTAGCCTTTTGTATATCGTAT
>DWLO01002621.1:0-12212 GCA_018245335.1 Dalla quadristriga | reverse complement strand
CCATATTAATTAAAGTAAAAAAAAAAAAAAAAAAACTCACTAAACACGTTTATTAGAGACTTCAAACCATGTTGAGTTGCAATGGACAAAATCGGCAAGGATAATATATATTATAATATTACAATTTAGTTGAGTCCCCACTGTCATCTGAATAAAATGCGCAAAACAAACAAAAACAGCAACGCACTAATCGTAAAACGATATTGGATAAGCCCATACTTGACCGCTCATAGCCGATAAAAAGCGAACAAATGGACAATTATCGGATTTGAACGCAGACGTCATACGATGGACAATAAAAAGCAGAACTAAATACAACGTAATATGTTTCGGGTCTCGGCGGATTTGGCAAGTTGTTTTATACTTTCAGTCAATTTTATCACTATATATCGCATCCGTAGAACGTGAATGTACGAATAGAATTTATTGTTAAGTTTAGAACTTTAAAATCATAAAAAAATATCTCGAAAATTATGTGATCATAATTATTCTTATTTATTTTAATTGTATTAATTAATTTAATTTAATTTTAATGTAACCTTCTATGATCAAACAGAAGGTTTACGCTTTGGAAGAAGCAAATCATGACGGCGTAATGCCACTAAAGCCCATAAATATATTATATTACTAACTTTCAATAGTACCGCGGCCTTATTCAAAGTGTCTTTATTCCTTTTATGTATTTCTCTGTCAGCCATTCTGGCTATACAGATCTGTTCTCTTATTCATTCAAAGTTGATCACAGATGTATTAAAATGTATAAATAATTACCATGATAAAACAACTAAAAATTTAAAGCCTGATAGATATCAACGAGTCCTATATTTGTTAAACATCTTTGCGCTTTAACCAGTTTTAACTTAACATTTAAAACATCCGCGGTTTCTCACATCCTAGTTGCATACGGACGGTAGAAAATAACTGGGATTTCGATAATCTGTTTTTGCCCTCCAAAGCCTCTCTAACAGATCGGGTCTACTATAAATCATTTTCAAATGTTTCGCGGTTTTATGTGGATTTCTGCGACGGCACAGTTTATCTTGTTTCGATTTAGGATTTACCCGTAAGGTCGCATTTGCTATGATTTATTGAGGCTCGGCGTATTTCGACGGTGTCCATGTCTTTCAGATTATCGGGCCGATAGGTTTTAAGATTCTTTGGGATTTAAAGCTCGATCGGTTTGATATACGCAGAGGTTAAATAGTAAAAAATTGTAAGACATGTCCACCTTTACGTTAAAGTGGAAAATTTTCACGAGCGCTTCCGTACTTCAGAGGATACTGGCTACTATTACGATAGTGTACATGCAGTGGGCTATGCATAAGTAATATCTACCTTTCATAAATTACACAAATTCACTACAACATTAAGATTAGTCAGATTATCATTAGATCAGTTTGACAAAATTATGATGAAGGTGAAAATAGATAATTATTAAGTGAATTTTAGTATGTTCAGAGAATTTTGTATGAAAGTAAAGGTAGCCAGTTGTTTTTAGTGACGACTGCTACCCATGGGCATGTATCTTAATTGAACTCATAGTGTAAATTAGTATTACATTCGTTAAGTCTATTGGGAACAAAATTCCCAGTAGTCCTACTGGTAAGACTAACCGGGAAAACTACTGGGAATTGCCCCATATAACGTATTGCGACTATCCCTATCACAATATTATTACAATGCCACAAACGAAGGGTTAAAAAAATATTATCTACACAGGATCCTTAGGTTAGTTACGGTAGTAGTCCGGTAGTGTAGGTTTTTTAGGTTGGTTATGTTCTTTAGATTATGCAAAACTAAATGTCTATGTAAATTACAAGTCTAGTAGTATACAGTTATACACGGCCTGTATTATTAGACGCACGCAATACGGTGATTCCGCTAAAAGCATCTTGACGTAAGCAAGCCTGTTACTTACCTGACTTCCTGTGTCTCTACAACACTACAACCTACTGGCATGGCGCGTTGAGCGAATGTTGTGTTTTGTGGGAACGAAAATATCCTAAAACCATCTCCATGACTCACTCAAACTACCTCTCTACGAAATCCTATCAAGATCGATTGTATGTTTAGAATGGAATGGAAATGTCAAATAAAATACTGCAACAATATACATCAGAGTTTTCTAGAACATTATGTTTGTTTGTTTATCCATGAAAGCGTATGAAGCAAACTAATTTTCTCATTTATATTAGTAAGATTCCCTCGGGATCCGTATATTTATTTATTTGGGATCAAAAGTAGCCTATCACCAACTCCATGACGCAAACTACCTGTCGGGTAAAAAAATTGATTAACGTTCATCGTTCATCCCTGCGTAGTACAACATGTCTGTTGCACAAGTAAGCGCAACACGCTGTTTTCTACAGAGAATTCTTTATTCACCTGGCGTAGTTTGAATAGTGTTTTGGAGGCTTCAAAAAAAACATTTATTTTCGGAAAGGAAACGTTGGAGGCATTAAATATTCACGGCAATATGCCACGCGGGCGTTCACTGATAAGTTATGCAAATACACACAGGTATGTGTGTTCTACTCCGCGTTCCTTCAATGAGATAGAATTTAAATAATACCAGAAGTCGTTTAGTTACGTCCTTACTTTTTGCGTTTCTGTTAAAAGAACAGCAGTTGTGTAATAGTGATTTCAAGAACCGTAAACATACAAAATCCTTATCATATCAAACATACAAATACCTTACTAATACTTTAAACTAGCTGTTGCCCGCGACTTCGTCTACGTTAAATTTATGATCAATATTCGAGTTTGAAAGTGTTCAATGACCTTTTTCGTGACTCAAATTATCTCTCTACCAAATTCCATGAAGATCAGTTGTATGGTTTAGCCATGGAAGTGTATCAAACAAACAAACAAATTTTTGCATATATAATATTACTAAGATATTAGTGATATAGTAAGCTAAGATGTGAAAGTATGTCTATAGGTGTGTCCTTCTTTCACGCTGCAACAGAGCAATGGATCGATCACCTAGTACAATGAGGACCCAATTGTGTGCTAGCAAAAGGCTTACAGTATTAAAGGATTGTAAAAAGGTTTTTCGGCTATATAAATACTGAATTTTCTCGGGAGGTCCTCAAGTATCGCTGAAAGGCACTCTCCCAGCTGATGGGTTAACAAGACCCTTTTAGACTAGTGTTTGTGTAGTCACAGTCACATTGTTGTCCAATGTCAATTGAAACACTTCGGGCCAACAAACAAAAGTCAGGCCGCTAAGTGATTGGGGCAACAAAAAAATTACGTACAAAAGAGAAACATTCTCTTATTCACGTGTAAATGTTCGAAGAAATTTGTCATCAAAGGATTTTAGCACATCTTTGATGTTGTTCACAGATTCGTTGTTTTACTAAAGCGATGGGTTTAAGTTGCGAAATCTTGTCTTGTCTAGGCCATAAGTCATGTTCGCAAAACACACCGCTTAATATTAAGAATATTAAAATCCACTAATAGGTGTACATAAATATATCATTGCAATACAAAGAGCCCGCACTTGAAATGAACATGATATAAATGAACAGCCCATATAATTTGGCCATTATAACACCGTGAATTGTTCATAAATCTAGCAACATTGCGGCTTTGTTTAGTCGGCCGGCGACGAATACCCTTTCATAGCTTAGCCGCTCCCAAATCCGGGATTTTACATGCGAATAGAAAGGGAATGTTCACATTTTCGTCCGTATGAATACGCGTTCTTTTTACTATTAGTGGACTGCGTTGTGTATGTGTGGCATAAAAAGCCGGGTTTTTAATTGAACCGTTTGTTTGAGAGTAGACTTTGTCCGCGGCTTCGTTTTCGTTTCATATTCGTTTTTCCATACAAACTTTCAACCCCTATCGAACCCCTTAGGGGATGAATTTTGGGTAAATATGTAAATTCCAAGGATTAATAATATTTCCAAATCATATTTTATAAGAAATACTTTTGACGTGATGCGTGCACAAACAAACGAACAAAAATAGTTGTACTGGTGAAATGCAGTCTTATACTGGTTCGTATTCCCACCAACCCATAATATATAATAATATAATATCCATCTGTTTTGCTGATGTTCTCAATGTTCTATACGTGCTAATACTTCATACATAAACTTTTAGTTGTAGATAACTAGCTTAATTTGTTTGTTTCTAAAATCTTGACATATGACATTATTTATTTAATCATAATCTGATTGTTAATATCTTCAACATAACTGATGGCTGGGGAACTAGACCGGCTCCCTGCCACTCCCGGCTTCCACAGTAGCCACGGACCTCCAAATCAAGTCTGTACACACTGTATTACCACTTTACTTTACTTTATTACTTATTATTTGCAAAGTTACCAAGGCGCTAAATATAAGTTTTTATACCAATTTAAATTAAATCTTCATTTCCACGAGACAGTAAGAAATCTGAAACTGAAATTTCAGACAAAGGTGTATATAAGTTTAAACTGTCAAGCTCCTTTCTTTCAGCTCATAACACATAAATATAATAAGAATATGATTACTTTATTTGCAAATAGTTATTGTTACACAGAAAAAGTATACATTCATAATAAGTATACAACATAAAAAAAAACCATTCCATAGTATACGAAATTTTTGCATTGAAGCGACTCCCCAATAAATAGGTCTGTACTCAGCTTTATTTTCAGTTAACTGGAAAACAGATTTGAGTACAGCCTGTGTAATCTGCATAATAATATGTTTTTAAGTATAATAAATATAGCAGATTTACCTTAGCCAGGAATCGAACACGGGTCCCACAGCTCGTCAGTCAGGACCGCTGCCAACGCCACGGTCGTCTTGTCATAGGTAGTAATAATATAGGCAGACCTTTGATCTGCACCTAATTAGCGTGCCTCGGGAAGACGGATGAAGTTAGTGTAAAATTATTATGATAATTTCTCACCAAAAACTTCTCAGTGAGTTTCGCCATGAATATGCAAGCGAAAAGTTCATGCGGTACCAAGTTTTTATGAGCACTGTCAGATTGTGGTGCCGGTGTTGGGATCCGCTTTGTACGTAATGTTTATGGTGTAAAGTTTTCTATAAGGTATTGTGATAACGACGCTACAAGCTCGGGTGAGGCAATAACTGACAGACGCAACCAAGTTTCGGTTATAAATCACGTTGGCTATAATCGTTGTAGTTGATTAATACATTATAATATTCATATTCATATTTATTTATTGCATTTCATGATCATTATTAATATGGATGGAAAGGTACATTTATCTTGGACTCTGTAGGGCACAGCTAATAGGACACATATAATTTATACATATCAAAGGAGTGATAGACGTTTGGACACTTCGACCCTGTGGTCGGGGAAATGGAGGTTGGAATCACAGGCCAATCCAATCCACAGAATTTTCGGAGTGATTTGCGGTGCAATATAATATTTCAAGATTTTATTTGAGTATCAAAATAATTACATTACTGAATTGTTAGTAAAGAACAGCTGTTGTTCGTTACGTTCGTTCGTTAAAGACTGTGTGACCCCGGACAAAAAGGAAAATTTTTAGAAAAAGTAACCAAACATTTTATCAAAAATATAATAAAACAAACATAAATAACATAATAAGACAACAATATTTGAATTAATTGAATTGAATTGAATTTGCCATTCCACACATAATCTTGCCCATTGTGATGGATTGGATTTGATTTTTTATCATAAGAGGAGACCTCAGCTGCAGTAGGTCAGTGACGGGTGATGTGATGTCAGTGAGTGTTGATGATGATGGTGATTTATACTTATCAAAGTATCTTCAGTATTAAGTAGTTAAATTGTAGATGGATCTATAACTATCTATCAATTACAAAACGTGAAAAAAATGTAAATGGCATCAAAGAACACTACAATGTAAAAATGTATATTCTAATTGAAAAGGGGCCCATTTCATACACTTTCATTTCGTCTATTTGTTGAAAGTGCGCCCTAAAAGCCATCACTTGAACGAAGCAAAGTTTAAGTAAGAAAACGCATGATGTAAAACGTTCTCTTTACAAACATTTGATTCAGAGCTAGCTAGCGTTTCTGCGTTGTACATATTTTTAAAAAGCGCCCCAAATACTAAAATTTCCCTTCGCTTTGAGCACACAAAGAACAGTTTTTCATTTCATCTAGACTGTTAAACTGAAAGTGTTTTCTTTTGAAATTCAATAAAGTATAAAAAACTTACTGATGTAACCTTCTGGTCATTAATTTGAAGAATAAAGAATGCAAGGACGATATTGCATAATGTTTAAAAGTTGTATGACGCCTTTGTACGCAAATTTGGACACGATTAACATAAAAGATTTGGGATACAGGCCAACGGAATGTTTAAATTTTGTTGAGATAAGAGGGTGAAAACTCACTGTTTAAGTGGCAAAACTAACGTTAAGTTTTGTCACTGATATTGATAATTTGAAAGGGAACACGTTTTATACGCGGGCAGCACCGCGGGCAAAGTTTAAAGTTTTGTCAGTAACTTGGTAAGAGAGAAGTAACTTGGTTTGTTGTCATCCATTCATACAAACAAATAGAAGTTACAGAATGCCCAGACCGAGCATTTTTCTCTACCTGTCTTGAACAAGCGGAGCCAAAATACGGTTTGGATACTTTGAACTTTGATCTATCGAATTTCTCCAGTGACATAAATGTTTGTAATCTACGCTCACACATCTGGGAACGTAAAGTTTAAACTTAAAGTTCACTAGTTCTCCGTAGTATCAAGTAAAACTAAACGTAGTAAAATATTGCTAGTCTTTATACCTACGTAATACCTTTATTAGAAAATCAATAAATATCACGACGGTAAATATACGAGTGAAAGTGTACGAATCTGATATCACGATCACATTCTCGACTAACGAAAGGTCAGGTGTTATTCATATAAACACATAATAATATGTGTTAACATGAATAACCTTTAATATTTTATTGATTGTCATACCGCGAGACGGTGGTCGCTCTATATCAAGTACTTACTTACAAGTACGCGGAAATAAACTTGTCAACGGTTTCAGATAAAACAGTGGTCCCCTTTGAGGTTGAATTTAGTAGCCACCAGGTGAACTGTTCTTTTCTATTTCTATAGCGTAAAAAAACTCCGAAACGTGGAAGCGTTTACGACACTCCCTCACGCTCACGCATCACATCGCACGTACTCGTAGCTACGAGTGATTCGCACGATTGCTTTGCAATACGATAGCAAACACAACTCCGATTGAATACTCTATAGAATATTGACTACCTTCTGTCGCTGGCACTCACGTTTTTTTGCCTGACAGAGCATTGGCGAGCTAGAACAATAACTCATGTTCGATCGGATGAACCCTGAACAGTCACGCTTAGTCGCAATGACAGCCGCGTCCAACAAATCGTCCTCTTACAATGATATTATAAGTGTGGATATTCATATTAATGTTAATGTCGCTCCTAGAGACAGAGAGAGTTCCATGTGGATGCGTGATCAAAAATTGCTTCACGGCAGAAATGAGTATTAGTGTGCTTACAACCGAACCTTAAAGAGGTTTCCCAGCCCAACATTTTAGCCATAAAAAGTTCTTGATCTGAAATTCTTAACAAGCGGTTTGATCAATATCAATGCAAAATAAATGCACGTACCATTATAAAGTTCTAGGAATTGCATAAATGTTCGGTCTCTCGTTAAATTAATAGAGCTATTAGCATAAGATACCTGCCATATTACAGTCGAAATACGATCAAAGAGAATGTTCGCCTGTTGGTAGAACCTGTATATGGCTTACATTAGACTGTACTAGAATAATAAACGGGGACCATTTTCCATCAGAGGACCGTCTGCTTGTTCGCTAGGCCTCAATTTATAAGAACACGAATATTGCTATTTCCATTATTCGTTTTGAGAGTGTGTACAACAGTTCTGCATGGGTTGCAGTATCCACTTCAACTGAAAGTTAAAATCACTGACCATTGGCCTTTTAAAGTAAAATGTATAGATTTCACTTATTTCCTTTTGATTGTTAATGTTGTTCCTTTCATAAGTAAAATTGTTTCATCGCTTGTCATTTACCCTTCGATGATAGAGAACGTGTACCAACGCTATACGCCAATAACGGACATTCTTTAATAATAGGAAACGTACAAGAAATAGAGCTATGAATTTGCGCTATTCGCCGACGCCAGAGCAACGAACTCTCAAAGAAAAACTCGTTGAAAAGCTGAAATTAATTTAGAAAAATATTTATGTAAGAGTGAAAGACCTCGAAAGTTGGGCTTAAGTCGTCGGTTCAAATCGAGGTAATTAAAGTACATGAGTTTGAAGGAAGGCCTGTTCTAATTAAAGCGAGTGTGCCGCAGAGACGTATGCCACATAAACTTAAGTGTTACTTTCGCACAAACTTTCTAACGCTGATGAGTTGTAGCCGAAACCCGCAATTTAAACTTTGAATTCATTACGACTCTCTTCTGCTGGAGTCTACTTACACAACAGCCGAAAATTCAGTGGTATAGAAACCCTACCTACTATTGAACCTAAATTTTGTCTCGTGTTTCTTGGCTGACTTTTTTATAAGGAATGAAATACAAAAGGAAACATAATTAGTTAGTGAATATGAGGACAAAAATGCCCAATAATATTCCAAATTTGACGAAAGGGACTAAACTGGAGTGCATGGTGAATACACAAGTGTCGTTGGACCCTTATTAGACACTGTGCAAGCCAGTAAGTCCGGATGTGAATGGTCTTTGTCGAACTGCATATCATTTTGTTCTGGTTCAGATTGCAAGACATTCCAAGATGATAAAACGTATCATCTATCGCTTAATGTGGTAAATGGCACGAATTGAAGCCAGTGGTGGGTAATTTTATGATTTCAAAGGGCGCGTGAAATAAACTACGCATTCCTCGCAAATTTAACTTATGCAACAAAAACAATTTATGAACATTCCTACTCTGTACGGAGCGTTGATGTTACACATGGAATATACCGGTATAGGACTTTGCAATTTACATGAAGCTTTGAGCTTTACGATCTCATTCAAATCTTAACTTTGTGACTTTTAATGTTCATTTCATTTTAAATAACGGCTTTGACGGGTTTCATATTTATACATTAACTCACATTTAATTGAAGAGTAGCAAGACTAACGGTGACGGTCTTGTCTTTAAGCCGAAAACAGGTATTAAGATGGTTCATTGGTATTGTATCGGTGTTTAAATTTTGATTGCGAAGTCATAAAAGAAGGGACAGGGTCAAAGCATTAGTTTTCTCATCTTTCTAATGCAGATTTATTTCAATCAATATATGATGTAATGGTTGGAATGGAATGGAATTTGGAATTGGAATGGAGGCGTGTTAAATAATGAAAAACAATCATTCTTTCATCTATAAGCGCGCGCCTTAAAATCCTTATTTACTAGTGGCCAGTTTAAATAGACTTTTAATTGAACTTAGGTCAATTACGTTCCTTAAAGACATTCTTTCAAGTCTTTGATTTAGGTACCTATATCAAGAAAATGTAATGTGGTTATAAATGAATCGTAAAAGATTTAAAAATGAATTACACTTAAACGGGGTTGCTAAGAGGTTGTAGCGGTTTAAAAATGGCTGCTCATTATATGATATGAGAATGATCCAAGCCGTATAAGGGACTATCTTTACCAAATATAAGTAACTATTCATGATAAGCTAAAATATGGTTTATCCAAAAGCCTTCTTGTAGTTTTTAATTTATTAACTTTACGCCATAATTTTTGTCAATTAGGTAATTAATATCAATAATACCTTACAGACGTAGACCAGTTAACATGACTTTGTTGAATAGAATATCTGATCTTAAGATTCCTATATAAGGTGTCCTCTGAGAAAAGAATTTTGGTTTTGAACAGATCAAACCTAACGCTAACCCTTGCAAAGAAAATTAGGTGAAAAAGTCACAATATAACGGGCCGTTACTAAATGACTTTTAAGAAATTATGGGCGAAAGATGCTCCAAAGAATTACAAGGAAAATAAATGACTTTGTTATGAAAATATTTTCTGGAAGATAATTACTAATAAAGGTACCTTAATGAAGCTATTCAAATTACATTCCATTTTAATGTTGACCTGGAAACATTGTATTCGGAAACGAAATGAATAGTATTGAATTTCCCCGGTTTATCGTCGCCGTGTACCTACCAGGGTAGCAAAGTATAATAAACAGGTAGAATTTAAGTCGATATAAAATACGCACCTGGTATATACCAACGGAATGTATATGGTTTTTCTTAGAAAACTTCGAAACATTACTACGCAAAATAAAATAATGTGTTAGGGAATAAAATATAGGATAGGTATTTTTTGGGAGTCAGTGATGTTTGGGCCGCCGAGTTATTAAAAACAAAGAACTTTAGTTGCGATGTTAATAACATTTTCGAAAATTCAACTTTTGACAAAATATATACGTTTAAAATATAAAAGGTTCACTCTAAATCGTTATTCGTCATCCAAATGCAAACTTTACCGAAACGAGAAAAGTGTATGGTATAAAAATGATCTTGAGCAGACTTAAAATCTTTACTAATATTATAATGATTGATGATGCGTTTGTTGGTTTATTTGTTTGTCTTTCTTTTACGCTACAACATAATGACGGAACGACGGATTTTATGCATATAGATACTTTATGAGCCCGAAAGTGGCATCGGGTAGTTTATGCCCCGAAAACTAAATGATTCTTGTGGGATAGATAAGGAATTTTTAGGCAGGCTAGCAAAGCCTCGTGATTTTATAAAAGCTAGCAGTAAGATCAAGACTAAGACTAGAAAGACTAATCTTCTTCACGACGTTAGTCTGGTAACAGGGCGTAATAAATCTACACACTGGCATTATAAAAGATTGCAGTAGGGAGATTAAAAAGAGCTCCGACGTGCTAAGTTAACTTTTGTATAAGCTCTGACAGTGTTGAAGCTAATGTTGCTAGCATGCTTTCATTTTATTACTGCTTACTATTCTCATATTACTTGGCAACATTTTAGCATAAGATTCTTTGAAGGTTATTTCCATTCCCTGATCTCGTTACGCGTACATTCAAAGCCAGTATTTTTTTTTTTTTACCATGGCGTGCTATAGGCGAACATAAAAGGCGAAAAAGTATATGCCCGTAAATAAATCAACATAGTATTCCATCTCTGTTGCAATTATTGCAATGTGTACGGAAAACAGGCTCCGGCTTCCAACTTTCCGGAAAGGAGCGTGAAACTCGCTTTTCAAATCATATATTGTTTAGTTATAGAAAGAATGAGTTTTGTTCATTCGGTAAAATATAATCCATTTTGGTTCAAAGAAAAGTATTTATATAATATATTTTATCTTAGGTCGAGTCGAGCTAGTGCGTATGGTATAAAATTATTTCTATAAGGGCAAACTTGCGGGAAACAGGTAGTGTGTCAAAAAAATTAAAGCATTATATTTGCATGAAATTTTTTAACAAACTTAATGAAGTTTGAGGTAAAAAAAATATATGACGGTGTAATGACATGAACTCGATAGTGTTAAAATGTTTATCGTAAATGAGTATCGCCACACGAAAGCTCGTTTAAAATCGATTAGAGCTGTGTCGCTTTTAAGTTTTACACGCAAAGCGAAGGAGTATCCTTCTTTGTTTTATTTAAAAATAAAGGAGAGCTCGCAAATTAGTGCGTGTGAAATTTTGATATACCGAACATTTTAAACGTTTGAAAAGTTGTTTTAAACGGGAACCTTGAGGAATAGACGTTAAGGACTATAACTAAAAGATAAGTAAGATATAAAACAACCTGTACGGTAAGATAGTGGACCATATACAAAACCTGAAAACTCATCAAAATCTGTTCAGCTGCTTCGGAGTCTATTCGCGCCATAAAAACGCAGGTAGACAGACAAATATTCTAAAAACGATTGATTATGTTGAGGTATCCTATAAATAGTAGTATAGTAGGTATTCTATTTAATTATTTACCTCAATTTTAATACCACAAACACACACTCCAATTTATTTATTGTACATTAGACTCAGTGAACTTTCCCTGTAATGCAAATAATGTACACTGCTTTAAATTTTCTGTACTTCGAAATTACAAGGGGATGAAATCATGGACACTCCCTAGTATGAAATATTACTATTACTTAGTAAGCCCCATTATATATATATATATATCCTAGCCGATTTTGGCTACGGCGACTAGACATTGTGTAAACGTGATGAGTGAGTTTTGAT
>DWLO01002620.1:0-12213 GCA_018245335.1 Dalla quadristriga | reverse complement strand
GGTCATTCCATTAGTATGTTAGAAATTTAAAATATAACGTCATAACGTTGCACTAAAAACGAAAAACCTAAAAAGCATGCCAGTTTAATGAAGATACTTGTAATGCTAATCTGCAGCATTAATTTGTATAAACTATCCTCACTTCCACTGCATTCCAGCGAGCCCTTACATACAAAACACCAGCATTATGCTTAGTTAATCATCGAATGAATGGAGCGGTTGATTAAATCATTGAGATCGTGCGTTCTCTACTCGTAAATAACATGTTCCTACGTCTGATTAAAGTCTAATGAATAGTTTGCGTTTGTGAGCCAGGCACAGTCAGCAGGAACGACTTTTTAATTAAATGTCCTATCATCACCGTCTTATTGCACTTACGTATTAATTAATCTGTGCCACTGTGCAAATTCGCGCTAACAGATTTCGTACTTCCTTTCATAATGGTCTGTTTATAGATAATGGAGAACTCTGAAGAGTGCAGATTAATTGAGATTTGCGATTGACGTTGATTGTTAATGTCTAATGATGCTTCCCTTCATTGTTAAATTCGAACCCTGGATTACCGAGTAGGCGGCCGAAATGTTTCGCTACTTAAGTTTTAGTATAACGTAATTAGTAGATAAGAGATAAAAATAAAGACTGTAAAAGATAAGTTTCACTAGCGGCTGCTAGTGATTGCGCGTCGTCTGGCGCCTGGCAGCTTGCTCCATACTTGAGCTTAGAGAATATTATTAGTTCTTTTATAACAGTATTTTGCCTTGACTACAGTTACGTTTACTACCAACAAAGACACTTAAGTTCGCATCAGTTTATTTAAATCTAAACTGCAAAATACACGCCGACAGATTATTATTAACCTAATACTTATTGCAATCACTTCAAAAAAAAATCTTGCAAAAGTCTAGCCCCTATAAGTTCAATATTGCCTTATACCTGCACAAATACTAGCCCGTGGTATTATTTGATCCATTCGAGGTAAATGAGTAAAAAACAATAAAGCATCGAAAAACAGTAGGCGTACAACGTAATAACGTAACGTTTGGTATGTACATTTACATTTTTCCGTACCGTACCAAATAAAGTACAAAAAATGTTTATACACCTAATTTACCTACTGAAATAAGGCTGGCAAGTATTTCAACACGCACAATTGTTTTCACATCTCCTACCCAAATACATGCATAAATAATAATAATAGTACCTACTGCTGTCTGTTTTAACCTACACCTCCTTTTTTGTTTGATTCGAAACCCTTTGACTTGGAATAATACCCTGCTCATTGTGTTCATACCTTTTCTATGCATGTGAGTGGCAGTTTGACGCCGACACTTATTCCAAGTTTGTTCGCTGGTGTTCAGTTACATAGGGAGAGTCAATGGACCGTGACACGTAGCGCCAACCTTTACCATTTAAGTTGTGGTTAATGACATTTAACTATAAGTAGACAACCTAGACTAATAATAAACTGATACAGAATCTCATACCCGCAAAGTAGGTCAGGCCATCTATTTTCGATATTAGAATTTTAGGTCCCTACCTGGTTATGCTAGGTACAATTTCATAGGAACTTACTCTAACACATTTATTTATGACGAAACTTAAAATAGACATCAATGTACTGTAATGGATGTTGCCCTTGAATAGGATTAACATCATTTTCATTTGACCATATTTTAAAACACAAATGCCGACTTTTAAGCGCAGTGCTGTCTGGTAACTGTTATCCCCTAAAATCCTTGTAAACGCCGATGACAGGTGACCGAAATGGAAGTATATTTAACCTTGAAGTACACACGGCGACGTATGAAGAGGTCAAGGAGTGTGTGAAAATCCTCGGTATATATTTAGATTTTGTGTTACGTACTGCGTCTTCTGTCAAATAAGTTCCAACATGATAAAGAGTCATCTCGTTAATTAAATGCAAAGTCATTTAATTAAAAAAAGGTATTATATACTCCTACTATGTAAGGAATAAAATGATTTTGGCATCCAACTCTGGACTCAGTTTTAAGAATTTGAGAAGATATGTGCATATTGTGAGAAAACTTGGTTGATAAAAGTTCTCACAAGTGTGTGTCAATATTTTTGTTCTTTGTATGTGACCAGAATAGCAAACGAGCATGTAGTCCGACTAACCACTGTCGCCCATGAGCACACCTGTGACAGGCTTCGAATAGGATTGCGAGGGACTGTTAGTTTGTCCGTTTGCCGTGTTTGTATTAGGTGTTCACATGAATATTAGTTGGTTAGCTTTCGTTAGTAATAAGACAGCGGGAGTAGGGACTGGTATTGTAAGTTAATCCTGTTAGAAAATATTAGTAATTCCAATAAGTTTTTTTTTTTTTAATGAAACGCTTACGCACTTACACCCTCCCACTAGAATTCCCTGTATTGCGGTTGGTGGACACACACAGAAAACACAACACAACTTAACGCCCAAGACCCGAGCACAAACATTTATCTGCCAAATAAATGTCTACCCCGGCCGGGGATTGAACCCGATCAGACAGGGTCAGTGACCAACGCGCCACCGAGTTGTAATCGTTAGTATTTGTCCAATTCGAAGATGGTCACAGATGCGTTGCTATACCTGAGGACTGCAGTTTGCCTCTTGAGTAAGAGTAAGCGGCATCCACACCTTTCCGACCGGACCACAATAGTTGGAAAACAATTATTCCACGGCAGAAATGGGTGTGGCGTTGGTACCATCTCGGGCGAGCCGTGCAGTTGACCAGAGTACAGTGACTTTATTTATCTACATTCTGAAAGGTATACATGTTTACTAGTCGGATGCTACAGTATAGCTTATGAAATATAAAAAATTATGATTCATAAATAACGCTACGCTGAGAATAGCATATTCGCAGAATATGTAATCCTAGTTGATTTACATTTATTTCGATTTCTGGTTACTAAATAATTTTGGATGTCTAAACATACCGTCTATCTTTATTAATTTGGCCTTGCGTGTCGACATTTCCGATTGATCCAATCGGAACAGAAATAGATGAATGCGCGAGAAGAGCTGAGTGTAGTCAGTAATCCGGATTAGTATTCTACTGATATTATCAATGTCAAAGTTTGTAAGGATTGATGGATGGATATGCATATATGATAAGAACATTTGCCGCAAGAGGACTGATCACGCAAAAACGCATATTGCGTGCTTATGAATTTTGCCCTGGCAATTATCATAAATTACTTTTTTCAAAAGATTTTCGCGGGAAAAGTCTAGTAGGTATAAGTATATTATTTTTCAATTGAGTAATTAGTATATTTGTACACCATATTATGGCAGAATAAGCGAACTTGCTAAGTTACCACCTCAACACCAATGTGTGGTACTTATTCAACAAAAAAAGATGTGTATTTGTATTTATAATTGAATTGAATTGCTTATTAATTATTTGATGTCTTAACAAGCACTATAACCCTGGGTGGTGTCCAGGGCTTGTAGATGTAGCCGGAAAATTCAATATGTAAATGCTCATTTAATAAGAACTTGACCACCCTTTCAATCATATTGTGTAATTCTAATTTTCGGTGAACGCTACAGCATGTAGAGTTTGCATTTTTTAATATTTCAAAACTAAAACATTTATGAACTGACTTCAAAAAAGGAGGCGGTTATCAATGTTACGCAATATCTTCGTCGTTTGAGAACCGATTTCAATGATTCTTTTTTGAACAAATAGGGTATGCATATAAAACGGTGCTATATAAATTTAATAAAACATACTTCAACCATAAGAGTGAAAAATGAGCGGCATAATAATGGAACAATAGGTAAAGAGGTCATTTACTGCAAGCGGATTTTAATTAAACTTGGCACTACTTATTGGAGATAACTATACAATAATATGGCGACCTGGATGGAGGTTATCTGCAGATTAAAATGGATAGCAATCGAGGGAAACTTCTGAACGGTGTTCGGCAGATACCTCGTGTTTGGGCTCATATGATTCGTCTTACCAAGATTTACACAAAAATTAAGTGCATTAATTCATAAGAACATTTAGATTGTAATATGTTTATACTTGGTGACTTTACTTTGAAATATTACGTGTATAGTAAAAATAAAAATTGTCATTATTTGAGCCGGTTTTTTCAATATTTTTACTACTCGTTTAATAGTTAGGAAAATAATTATATCCATGAACTAAGCATAGGTATTCTAGACAAAGCAACAACAATGTGTCATCTGATTGTAAATTATAATACTGAGAATGTAAATGTATTTGCTTGTGTGTAGAGAAAATACGGGAGACAGACGCCACAGCTCAAAACACTTTGTATTACTCATAGAAATGTGCGACTTAGTCCTGTATGTGCGGCCTTACAGCTGTTTGTAATGGAATGAAAACAAAGAGTTTCCACAAAGTTTCCCTAATGAAAATGAAATAATACACGGTGCGGCGTTGTTTGACCACAGACTAAATAACAATCTCAGTACTGCATTTGTCAGCCTTATACATGGTTAGCTAAATTGTTGTGTTTAGTAATTATACATCAGTAGCTGTATTCCGCGAATCCGTTCGCGTTAAATTGTTGTTTTCATATCTTCGGGGTCTGTACAAGTAATCGGTTTCAAAAAAATACTTTGACCTTCTCCATGACTCATACCTCTCTTCCAAATTCTATGAAGATCGGTTGTACGGTTTAACCGTGAAAGCCTATCAAACAAACAACATACTAATTTTCGCATGTATACTCGTAATATATATATTCTCGTATTTATATTAGTATGATAGATTTATGTTGCGATCTTTTGTTGTGATGTTGCTGTTGCTAATTGATAAGAGTAAGTTCTATGTTTCTGACTTCTATTCGTATTTTTAAACGGTACCTAAATTCAAAACAAACTAAATTGTAGAAATTGATTTTAAATCTAAATTTTTTAGTACCTAGTTATGAAGTAAATTATTCTATGATTAAATTGAATTTTATTGATTTGATGTAAATTCGTGAGCCTAGGATTGATATACGAAACCGGAAATTGATAGAGGTAGCGAGTATGTAGAAGATAATAATCCTTACTAATATTATATTTGTAAAAGTGTATTTGGTGGATTGTTGGTTTCTCCTTCGCTGCACTAAAGCGACGGATTGACGTTATTCTTTGCATATAAATAGTGTATAAACTGGAGAGGCAAAAAAACAATCAAAGAAATAGAAGATCAAATAAAAATGCACGTTGCCTGTTGGATAGATAACGGAGTTTTACACGGGTGGAGCCGCGGCGGGCAAAGCTTTGTTGTCTATATTATTATGTATAAATTAGGTGCTCGGTCTAATTTATATTTTTTTCAAGGCACAACATAGTTAATAAATTCAGGTTTCGTATAATGTACCAGGACCATGTACGTAAGCACGTACGTATGTAAGCTATTCTCGTTATTATTAACTTCATAAGAGGAGACAGATGTTAGCGTACCCTAACACCAAATATTTATAACCTCTACCGCCGTGCGGCTTACTTCAGTGCTCTTTTACGACTCTCGCTTTCAACGTCGGCTTCGGGTTTATTCCTATAAACATATCTACAACACAATGAAAAGTAAATCTAAATTGCTTTCATACAGCCACATACTTTACGATTATTAGCTTCACCTAGGCCATTGGACTGAAATTCACGATTTCTCTGCGTTGTGTTTTGTCACATAATAATATGCCGCCGTGTTTTAATTATTGTTAATAGAAACGTCATTGACTGTAATTGTGCTACCTTTAATGTTATTAAACTCGTTCATAGGTTTAGCACACATTTATTACCTACTTACACTCGTCTTTCTCTGTACAAAATATTTATCTGTCACTGCTGTCCGAATCTTGAATTCCCTTCCTCAATCTATCCTCCATAACGAGACAGCATTTTATATCTTCTAAGTTTTTATTGCGGTGTTTGTATTTTTTTTCATTTTGGTGTACTATAAGGGTTAATATCTATAGAATATCTACATCTATATATTATGTGACAATTATGCAGAAATAACTAGCACCAGATTTTATTTATACCACATAGTTGGAGATGGAGCAAAAACTGCGTAGATACTCGTAGTCTACTATAGATAAATCACCATGAATGGCTTAAAAAGCTCATCTGACACTTCATAATCCACTCATATCAAACAAGCAATAAGTTATCTCTGGCAGGTTAGGTTTACTCAGAGGTACTGTGGATTGGTAATAAAGAAAATGGATGCATCATTCGCGGAAGAATGAATTTCGTTCCATTATTTAGTACATCTAGTACAATCCGGAATTCGCGTTTATATTCGCCGTCCTCGTGCAAATTGTGAAACGAACTTCCTTCTAATCTAAAGGAATTTCTATGTGCCATGGCACGGGGCCTTAAAAAGAGTGAAAGAGTTTTCAGTTACAGAATTTCACAGCAACAAGCTATAAATAATACTAAAAAAAGTAGGGCAACCGGAAAGCATAGAAAATGGTACCTCTTCCGTCATATATAAAGTTGAAAGAAGCTTGGGATCAATTTTGCAACAGCCGGATTTTTCATGAATAAGGTTTCGGTCTCTCTACGCTTACCCGGCGAGCATTTTATACTGGCAAAGGAACATTCTACCCATCTACAAAGGAAAATACCTATATGATACAAGAGTCCGCCCAGATGAAACAAAATAGTAGTCTTAATTCACGTAAACATTCTTTGAAGAAAGCATTTTTGTTTCATTATCATTTCATTTCATTATGGCATACCATCGATTTCAATTTCGCAATGATGAAAACCACAGATGAACAAAAGTTACCAACGTAGCTGGCAGAGTTAGTAAGCTGACGTGGCAATGGGCAGGCCACATCGTTCGAAGGACTGATAACCGATGGAAAAGAAAGGTTTTCGAATGGAGACCACGACTTGGAATAAGGAGCACAGGCCGCCCTTCGACAAGGCCTTCCCGGTAGAGAGATGGCTTGAGTCACAGATATAGGACACTTTTGGTCTCGAATAAATAAAATGATTCAGGTCATTCAAAATTTGCTTTAACTTCTCTGAATGCCTTCTCTTTCTTTCCTCGTATTTACTTATCTATATAGTGTTTTATCTTTTCCTCTGTGTTTTTTGTGTATCATATTTGGGTTCAGTTATGTATTCCACGCATGAATATTGCGTACATAACCAGTAAATTTTGATGTACACCGCAATTCATCCCTTGTCCGTATGAGTTCTCCTGCTTAAGGTTATCTGGAAGAGATCGTTCTTAGGAATTCGACCGCCTATTGTATACATGTGCTGTTATTTTTTTAATTTGTATATGCTGTCCAGGTGTACAATAAAATAAAAACAAAGACAGTCAAACGTCGACTTCATTCCAAAAACGTCTTAAGGCTCAATCTACTAAATTTGTAACCAATGGGAACTTCCATTCATGTCAATAACGAAATAAGCAGACATAATTTATAATAATAGAATAATACTAGAATGTAGATTTCCACGAGCAGCTTAATTTAAAAAAGGGACGCCTAACAATTTATTAAAAAGTTCTAATTTAGAATTGATCCAGTTACCAATTTGTTAT
Source organism: Dalla quadristriga (assembly GCA_018245335.1). NCBI lineage: Eukaryota > Metazoa > Arthropoda > Insecta > Lepidoptera > Hesperiidae > Dalla > Dalla quadristriga. The sequence continues at coordinate 4,678 of DWLO01002620.1, read as the reverse complement.
CAATCAGTTTGTTATCAAAGCAATCAGTTTGTTTGGTTGAGTTAAGTGTTTTTGTATTGTATTGTAGCTAAAACACCTAATTTTATAACATACGTATTACACACGTTTTAAAAAAAAAGCTCGTCCACAATGCATAACCTATAACTAAGGCAACATTTAGCTAATAACTTAGACTAGATTTATATATCATTGTTATAGCGTATGTTTTGATGGTTATCGTAAATAAATGAATAAAATCATGATGAAAGCGCGGTAAAGATGACTTGAACATACATGATACATGATGTCTCGGCGATGTCATAGCTAGACAATAACTATTTCTATATTCTAAACATGATATAGGTATTTCGTGCACTCAAGCTGGAGTATCTTCGCACTAGTAATATATCAATTTATATCCAAAGCCACAAAATAAGAAAAAAAAACAACTGCATCACATTTCACGTTAATCACATCCCGGGTTCCCACACTTAATCTCATCGGCATAAATAGAATAACGGGAAAGTTATTTTTAAAACTCGTAGCTGGTCCCCCTCACGATGTCGAAGTCACTCGTTTGAAATGTTATGTAATAGAGTTATAGGAATTTCGTTCACAAAATTATTATTTTAAGGATTTTTTATTGCAAACCACTTCATATAAAAATCATTGAAGATAAAGAAAAGATTGCAACCCCACTGCGTACTAATCCTATCCTACTAATTTTATAAATACGAAACTTTGTAAGTATGGATGTTTGTTAGTCTTTCACGCAATAACGACTGAACGGATTTTGATAAAAGTTCACAGTGTTATAACTTATATACCATAATAATAGGAAGGCTACTTTCTTTTTTCAAAAATCAGACTTTAATGGAGTTGAATAGGGGATGCAAGTATGTATGGAAGAACGACATTTACAACATTTACCCGTGGCGCCACGGGCAAAGTCGAGTATAAAATTTATATGAAGCAAAATAACCACACAGTAGTGGTCAGCGCCGATTTCCTCGACCTGTATATATATAATAGCAATCCATCCAGAAAGCAAATACAGCAATAGGTAGCCCTGGACGTACGTACGTATTCAGCAAAGCTTTGGTAAAGCAAATAGCTATATTTTTTAGATTTGCAAACGCTTTCAGCGTCACAGCCCCGATACTCAATACAACGCAATATGATGCTTCAACTATGTTTCAATAAATTTTTATGTCATGAGAATGGCAAACCATTCATATACGTTGATACCCCTAAGGACTGAGGTGGTCGCATATTGTATGAGTACATATATTATTATATTCTTTGTATGAGTATAACCAGCCGTTCCGACCGGACTTCGAATGACAATTGTCACTAGCTGTTGCCCGCGTTAACTTCATGTTGTTTTCTTTCCCTCGGGTAAGCGTTTTGTAAGCGTTTATCTGGTTATTTATTCAGAACCAAAAGTATCATAATACTATTACCATCTCCATGACTCAAACTACCTCTCTACCTTGAAGATGAAGCTCGGTAGTATGGTTTCGTCGTGAAGGCGTATCAAACACACAAACAAATTAAATTTTACATGTATAATATTAGTAAGTTAAGATAAGACAAAGAGTAAAATTCTATCCGAACGAGTCACTTCTCAGCGATTGCCACTTATCTTCAGCCCCTGGACTAACACATTATATTCTACTACTAAACTTCTACTTGGCTGATAAATGTTTGTACTCGGGTCTTGGGTGTGTTAAATTGTGTTGTTATCTGTGTGTCCGCCACCCGAAACACAGGGAATCCTAGTGGAGGGGTGTGAGTGTGTAAGCGTTTATTTATTTATTTAAATTTACAAAAAAAAAACGAGAAATTAACGTGAATATAGACGCATACCCACTTGAAATTATAATCTATAGAATAGCTTGTTATAGGTTGTAATTATTACTAAGTGTGTAAGGTAAGTCAACAATAATGAACGCGCTAGTGAGGCCCGCCTCGTCGCGATCGATCGCGGCCGAGCTGGCGCGGATGCACACACCCGCCGACGTTGCGCCGCGGCGCGAATTCTGAAGAACCACGGAGGTACGCCAGCGAACCACACGGCTATAGCCATAGGAGAGCTTTTAAAACTTTTGTAGGTCTATAATTATGAGTTTACCATTTAAGCGATTCATATTTTTGAAAAGACAAAATGGAACCGCACTTAGCATTATGCCATGGTTTCAACATAAAGCCATGACGCTGATTTTCCGGACAGCCCAGATGTGAACTAGTTCGGGCTATAGTTAGGTAATTACATATTTATGTAAGAGCGTACGATTTCACAATTTGTGAACTTACATACGTAGTATTATGATATAATATTAATAAACTTATAGGTTATAGGAGCAATTAATGAGTATAGGTACGAGTTAATAATTCTAAAAACTTTTTTAATAAAGGGTATAGATATTATATTGCTACATTTACAAATATTTTAATAATAATACTTCAATGTATGTGTGTGTGTGTTTAATGAATAAGTAATACCTTTGATATATTTATGATATTTGTTTAAAAAAGTGCATATGTATACTTACTTATATTTGGCAATAAAAATTCACTTATTTAAATATGCTTATATATGCCTCTTTGCCGCACCTATTTACCCTCTACTACCTACTGAACTCCCCCGCTGACGATATCCGACGAACCTCGGAGTTGCGCCCGCGAACCCTGCGGTCATAGCCATAGATGTGCTTCTAAATACTGTATGTGATACTTACAGATGTGCAAGTTCGTGCGCGATGACGAACGCGCTCGTGAGGCCCTCGTCGCGGTCGATCGCGGCCGAGCGAGTGCGCGTGCACACGCCCGCCACGGGCGCGAACCCAGAGGGCCCTCCGAGCTGCGCCCGCGTCAACCACACGGTAGCGTCCCATCCCGTGCTGTCTGGTGAACGTAAAGGCGATCTTACAATTGTACCACAGATTAGATAATAGTACCCTAATCCCTCAACTAATGTCTCAAACTAGTGTCAATCTTCATCGACTGTGTCCGAGTTTCGCAGATCAAGTTACGCAGTCGTTCCCGATTTTTTGGTTTAGTCACCGCCAGTCAGTCACTTAGCCTTGTCGGGAGGCCTTTGCGCCCTCAACCATACATTCTGACTCCTATGTGGTTTTAGATTAATCCTATCAAGATAGTTTGTAATTATTCAAGGCCAGCACGACTAAGTTGACATTATCAATATTGTATTCTCCAATACAAAATCTTATAATTCTAATAATTCTAGATTCATCACTATTTATTATTTCAGGGATTAATCGTTATATTGTGCATTTCAAATATCCTGTCAGACCACTATTACATTACTAGCATTTCGTGTTCTTATGCAAAGGATTTATGTATTTAATCTATTATTGTTAGCGCAATCCATTGATTTGTTACTAAGGCATGTTGTAATTCAATTCGAAGATTATCAAATTATGCTGGGACCAACAAATTGTAATTTATTAGTGGAACAGTCGCGGCAGTGACGAAATGTTTCCGTTAATTGAATAACAATCAACAATTACACAAATTCACCTTCGCAAGCGGTATACAATCAACAGTTCCACGAAATTGCTTTCATATTACATACCAGTTGAATTTGTTAAGGTGAGGCGAGATGAAAGTAAACAAATTGATATTTTACTCAATTATTGAATGAATTAATTATTAATTTATTATCAACAGCGTACACAGCTGGTGATAATGCTGACAAGGAAGTTACAATCTCGTCCATCGTGGGAGTCTTATCCGATTTTGTTTTAGTTGAATAATTAAACTTAAGGGTTTTCGTAAATGTAAAGATTTTTTCTTAGTTGTAGCAGTGTCGCTGTCTATTACATGGTTGCACCTATAATCCATCTATCAGCATTCGAAGGACCTTATTATACAACCTTATTACTAGTATGGTAAATTTAAAAAAAACGACATACCTGTTGGCAATTTCATAAGGTGCCGGTAATTCCATTTATTTACAGCTTCGAGTGATTTCTTTACATTTCCAAACTTAATGACGGAATCCTTTTCTTCGTACAAAAACAACTTATTGATAACGAGCGTCATGTTCGATTCAAGGGACGGGTCGTTGAAGATGGCACTGACCTTTAAAGTATTACATAAATTGTCTGAGTTACGATCATACACTTGTAATTAAGAGGCCGTCTATCGCATCGCGATGCAGGCATGCAGGCATACTTACGATATTCATTACGGCCAGAATGTAGTGTTTCACTCGCTCCCGACCGTGAAACTTTAGCATCGTATGGTCGGCCACGATCGCTACTTCCAGACACAGGCCTTTAGCACCTGCAACAACAGCATAATGCTCATCCTCCATCCTAAATGCGGTCACAAAATTTCACATACTTTTACTTTACACACCTGAAACCGGTCTAGTAACGGGGAGCATGTTTCTAAAATAGTCGGTGCTCGCATGGTCACTGTGTCGCGCGCGCACGTGCGGGCTCGCTATCGGCTCCTCATCCTCGAAGTCAATGTCAAGGTCGTCGACCGCGTCTCCGGTGAGGTTGTACGTCACCGGCCGCTCGGACAGCAACACGTCGCGGCGCCGCAAGACGTGACCACCGTCCGATCGCGTCGGCTGCAACACGAAATCTTCGCCCCTGACTTGCAGGAGGCCGTACAACTGTCCTTCGCACTCGGTCACCGTCACCGTGGAATCCTCCTCGTAGAG
>DWLO01002619.1:0-12213 GCA_018245335.1 Dalla quadristriga | reverse complement strand
ACATATAGACAGACAAACAAAAATTCTGAAAACGGTTGAATATATGAAGAACCGTATAAATAATGTGTTCCAATTAATTATTGACCTTAATTTTAATATCTCATGCAGACACTTTATTTTTATTTATTTATTTTTATATACTTATCACAATAATTACTTTTATTTATTAGTAAAATAAGATTGGATGATTTGATTTCTTTGAACCAATCATGCCTATACTCTATTTAACGACGGCGTAAATCAGCAGTTACCGTGCCTGAGTTCGATGTCGGGCTGATCAATGCAATTAAATATTAATGTGTAAGTACCTACCTACTAGTATCGCGTGTGGTCGAACTTCGACCAAGTGTGCCTATAAAGCTACTTCATCGAACCAAAATATAATCAAAACCATCATTGCATTGAAATCACATAAAATGCACATTTAAATGCATCTCTCAAAACAACATTAAGAACTATCAATATTAAGCGTAAAATAAAAATAAAATCATAATAATAGAATTCTAGCATTTAAAACTTCAATTGTTTTCTTCCTGTCTAAGATTTAGAACTTGAAAGCATCGGGTGTAAGGCTGTAGTTCTTATATGACATTTTATAAGACTAATTATTTGCAAAATACATTTTCGATGACCATTAAAAAGGTAACATTTAAATGGTAGCTGTCCAGTACTTCACAAGCTCTACTGCACACAACTCCCACATATTATTATGTTCAAGATGTGTAGTTCAGTAAAGTAGTTGACAGCTTTATTATACGAGCGCTTGTCGTGCTGGACCAGCGCCAGACCAGCTTATTCCTATATTGGTGCTTACTTTTATTGAGTTAATCTGTATGTGTACAGTAAGCATGTGCTTAGTCCATAGAATATTCTAACGAAAAGCAAAACTATACCGGATTTTTATTATTAATCCTGTTTCCTATAATGGGTTTTCTGTAGGTCCTACTTCCAATCTATCTTTATTATTATAGTCCACCAAGCCGCAGTTAGCCAGCGTGGTAGTCTTTGATCTAATCACTTCTCATTCTGAGAGGAGACCCGTGCTCAGTAATGGGCCATCACTGGCTGGTTGTGATGATGGATAGATAGATAGATAGAATACTGTTTATTGTACACACAAAGTAATTACAGCAAATAATATACACAAAAGATACAGTACAAAAAGCGGTCTTATCGCTATAGAGCGATCTCCTCCAGACAACCTTTGGGTGAAGGACATAATACAAGAAAAGGTAAGGTACATTTGCGTACAAATATGAAGAACTAATAAGATAGTTGAAGAATATTACATAAATACTAATTACACATACAATATGAAATTCCATATACTTATGATGATGATGACGATGTTTAATATCCAAACAGGCCATAACCGTTACTGGACATCTGTGACAGGCCGTAACGTGACTCGTAGTAGTCTACTATTAAATCAGTAGTGATAATAAGTAGGTACGTAAGCGGAATTACCCTTTCGAATCGAACCGTACGCTCACAGTCTGTCACAGATTACGTTGCTACTCCTATGTTTGCATAGTTATGCCTCGTTTGCCTCGTTTGCCCAGCCTATTGCCTGCCAAATACTTCAGTCGAAAAGCAAAAGATGTTTAATTGGCAAACCTAAAGGGTATAGAGGAATATCCTTACAAGCATTTTTTCAGCACTTTGAGGAGGCATAATTACGTTATATTCATAAACACTGCTTTGATAAAGGGTAAAGGCCTATACATATTATTATAATGATAATATGCCTATTAATATTTACAATTAATGGAAAATTCTGCGAAAATACTTTCCTGCTTGAATTATGAGTAGGTACACTCGCAGTACTCTTTTTGTCATTTCCGCTCATAAATAAAGTAAATAATTACAACTGTCAATGATTTCCGCTTTATTTATGAAAAACATCGCATGGAAAATACTGAAAGTTGCATAATGTATTGTTGAAATAAAATTTGCATACTGTGGCAACTGGAAAACCGGAAATTAAAACGCAATGTTAATATTGGCAATAACGCTTAACGGCAGAAAATGTTCACTGCCGACAATTTCATGTTTTTTCGTATGATTGTCACATATCAAGAATGAATAAAATGTTATAAACATTCATCTACAGAGCCGATGTCTATCCAGGCCGGACACCAAACCCTGGCCCCAGCGCTCGTCAGCGTAAATAACAAGTTGCCATGAATTCGCCAAATATAATTTATCAAGTATTTGACCCACACAACTGAGCGCAAATCCTCTCGTAAATATCCTATAGTAACACTGAATTCATCCAATCAACAATAACAACAAAGATATCAAACATAATTATTTAGATCTCGAACTAATTAAGCAAGCAAAACAAAAACAGATGCTTGAAAAAGAATTATTAATATTCAAAAATTAAAAACATCATCCAAATATATGGCAAGTTGCCCAGAACGCTGGCAGCATTGCCCCGCTCTATAGCGAAGCTAATTTTATATGCAAAAAAAGCTGCGACCCCTAAGGTCACCAGAAACAAGAATGAGCTCAATCGTTAAATTTTTTCATGTCAGCCGACCCACAGTTTCACCACGAACCGCCACAGGCTCTATTTCCCTGAAAGAGAACTGTGAGTACCAACAATATATAATCAGATGATAGTCAAGATTACGTTGTCAACTACCCTGTTAACTGACAGAATGTTCAATATTGATGTACCTTGTACAGTTCGCGTGCCTTTTTTCAGTCCTCTCAATATTTTTTGTTCCATTACAGACTATATATATTTCGCATGAAAACATTCGTGTATCGATCAATGCACGCAATTTTTTTTAGACTTAATAAAAGCAAGGTGGATATACATTTTTTGTCTGGCTGCTCGAATAGAATTGACGTATTCAAGCGTGAACAAACCGAACGGAAAGCGTTCACATATGAGTCTACTATTGCTTTTCGGGAGTAAATGAATGTGGCTTTGTTGCCGAGGTTCGCACATTTTAAAAATAAAATAGGTGCTTTGTTAGTGGTATATTCAGTATTTGAATATATTTGATAGGTCTCAAGGTTTCGTGTATGTCAAAGACATAATCAAAAAATATTTAACGACAAACATAACCCAACTGTTACTGTCTGAAAAGCTTCAAGATTTAGGTTTTCTGAAGTAAAGTAGAGTATCTTGTAGCTCCAACTTAAGATTCAAATAGGTTAAGTAACACTTCTAATTTTGTTAGTAGGAATGTATAGCAAAATTCAATTATTACCAACATTATTTTACGTAACTATTACGAGAAATTCAAATACAACATACCTACTCATTGTTTTCTTGTAAAATTGGTATGACCGTTTCAGGTATTCAGATTTAAACTCCGTTAGCTTAATAAGGCTACCAAGATATTACAGTTTTAGTATTTTCAGTTATTTTCGTACAATCCGTTTTAATTAACCTTTCTCATTCAGACTTTCGACTATCGCTTGGCCATGATTTAGACCATAGTAAACCGCGCTAGGTAAGCAAATTTCACACGTCAGTTAAATATTATTTACTGACCATAAATAAAGTAAAGTTCATTCAAAGGCTTGCCTCCCAAAAAACCGTGAGCTGTGGCCAAGGTGACAAATCCTTCTCAATTTAATTTGGTCATTTGGGTGTTCAAGTGGGTGGTATTATGAGACATACAATACATTTTCCGAATCGCAGTATTTGCTTTTATTGAAAACAATTAAAAGAATTATTTCTAGTCAATTAGTTTTCCTCTGGACATTCTCTTTTACCTTTATAACGTACGCACGTACACGAGTTAGAAAAGCTGAAAATATTGCTATGGACGACGATCGAATATTCCGGAATCTGTGACTCACCGCTTGTTTACGAGTTGCAAAATGTATCTATACGATTCCGAGAATAAAGACCTCTGCTAACGGGACTGCTGTCATAATCATTTGACACCCTATCCTAACACGTAGCAATGTAGTTTCATTCACTGCTTTCAGAAATCTGTTCACGATCCTAAATTATATTGAAACGAATGAGTTGAACATTCAATTAAACTCCCTTAAAGTTTAAGGACGGATCAGTTCTATAAATTATCAGACTAGGGTTTGAATTAGTTCCAAATCCTTTGACTGTTAATTTAGCAATTGGTCGGCTCGCAAAAGCCTCACATTATAATATTGGTGTCTAATAAGTATTATATTTTTAGAAGTTTACTTTAAAATGTTGAGTTTAAGAATCAATAATTAAATGGAATACGTTACCTATATATAATCAACAGTTTTAAGAATATTTGACTGTCTGTCTGTCTGTGTGTTTCCGTTTTTTTTATCTCGCATAGGCTACAAAACCGCTGAACGTATTTTGATAAAATTTTCAGAGGTGCTACAGGGTACACTAACTAACCGCACAGCCTTTGTTTTATTTAAAAATCTGTGGGAGACCTGGAGCGTACTTCACATCGCTGCACCAATGCGGATTGGTGGAGGGGTTAGTGGTCAATTCAAGTGTCGGAAGTTTTGGAAGGCTTAACGACTTTTATCCAAAGCACGGTAGCGCTCGAGACTGGCGGGTACCCCTAGTCGTACATACAAATTTATCGTTAGTTGAGGCCGATCCAGTGCTCCGAGCTCCTTTGATAGATGTTCCAAGCACGTTAACGTAGATAACAACTAAAACAACGAAATGTACACGGTATGCCAGGTAGCTTCGGAATAACAAGGGTTATCTCCTCTTGGTAAGATGTAACATTAATCAGGGCACAACTCAAGACACTTACCAGAGAAAAGCGCTTCGCTCTTATCGCACCAATTCGAAGTTACCTTGCTTATGAAAGACCAACTTGATTTACGGCCCCTCAGTAATGTCTTTACTCAACTTCGCAAACTTTTATTACGAGTCTAATATAATTTGTCTTTGTATTTCTAATGCTACTCAGCGCTATAAACGTCTGCCCTAATAAGCCTGCGTTCAAAACGTCCGCGTCAGATAAATCAGTTATGAAGTAGGATAAAAACGTGTATAGCCCTGCCATTTGGGTATAATTTAATATTGCAATTCTCGAGTCAGAAAACTTGAAAATTTAAATTGAAAATTGTTTTGTTATACAGTTAGTACGAGCGCTTGAGGAAACTGCATAAAGTTTCTGAACTTTGTTTGTTTATTAAGAGTTGCTCAACGCTTGGGACCCGACGTCGAATTATGTTTGTGAAACAAAAAATCTAGACGCACATACCGAGAGCTTTGTACCTAATTTTTATTATATTTAAAAGGTCTCGGCCGGCAGTTTGATGGGTGACCGCTAAGTCCGGTAGTATTGTTAAAATTGGAATATGTGCCACCTAGTAATCTCCGGACTCTACTCTACTAAACACTCAATCAAATGAGTTGGTTGTGGCATGTGCTGCAAAAGTGACGTGTGCAACGATACTTTTTTTATTACTTAGTGCGTAAAAATCTCATATGACTAGAGGTCGGTTATCTTTTGACAATTTCCCGCCATTACAAAAAAGGCATGCAGCATTTATTGAGTTTGTAGTAAGTTCATATTGATATTCATTTTTTGCATTCTATGATAATTGTTACAAAAGGTGGTGAGGTCAATATGTACATTTATCATAGGCCCTGTAGGACACTTGTAACCTGTAATCCTGCAGTTACCACTCTTTTGACTAGAAAAGTATGATCACGTTTCGTTTTGGAACACTGTACCTATTTTTAGACATAACAACTGTAACCAGGTTACATAACATTTTGTTAAATTATGTTGCACCAGTCATTAAAGTTTTTCTTGTCAAATTTAAATAAAAGTATTAACATTATTACAACTTACTGTTTACACGGAACGGTTAACACGATGAAATCATTACAAATTGACGTTTACTAACATTGTGACTTCATGTTTTTCATGTTATATTGTGGTCACTAATATAGCATGAAAACTTTAAACGAAAAAATCTCGAAAAAGGAAATATCTGTTACAAATTGCATCTAATAACATATTTAAGCAAGAAAACAAATCTACTTATTTCGATGTTAAGAACCTACGTGTTACACGTCGTATTTAGCCTTATTCCGAACGAGTTCGAGAAAAACAATTAAACTTGTTACAGGGTGCCTACGTTCTAGGCGGATACATACGTAACTGCGAGAATGACAAGCATGTTAAATATGTGAATGGTACACATTAACCAGCTAATACGCAATGTATCCTCTTGATAGATAGATATCGTATATAGATTAGCTCTTTATTGCGCACCAAAATAACTTAGAAAAAACTAAATACGGTCTAAACAGTGATTTCTTCCAAACAACCTTGTGGCGAAGAGTTTAAGAAAATAAGTAGTAGATGTAGGGTGTACGAAATCAAAAGGTAGTTTTCCATTAAATTTAATCAGAAGCATTAAAATTTAAAAAAAAGATATCGAGACCAGCATAAGAGGAGGAAGAAGAATAGAGTAAATGGAAATTGAGGAAAGCTTCAGGAAAGAAAGGTGCAGGAAGGGATTCTTAAGCTTGGAAACTATTATAACAAGAAATAAATTTTCTTGCAATAGAGAACCTACTATATGTCCTACCTACTACAGTACATACCATTGCATTGTAGGTAAGAACAGTAACAATAACAACATTTTTATTATGCAATTCCCAACTCTGTTGAATCCACACGACAAAAGTGTATTTGAATACTCGCAATCAGGCTTTCTTTGCCTATGCTCTGAAAAGAATTTTTATGTAAGTGAATACCTACTAACGATTCTTAACAATCTGTGTATAGGTAGGTACTATATTAAAAATACTTACTCTTTCTAACATGACTTATTCGTATGAAGAGATGAGACAGTAACATTTTCTGTGAAGATGACCATTCGAGCAATGCGTATTCATACAAGCATTAAAAATACATAAATGAGGCGGGTAGGTGTAACACACACACGACATTATTAACTGACCACGACTTCTATACGGTGCGACTTGTGACTGACAGATTGTCATGATAAAATGGGAACATCTAGAGACCATAGACGTGCAATGATAAAAAGTCACGACATAATTTGCACAAAGTCTGTTCATTGTATGCTTGTCAAGTTTGAAGTTACGTGTGTAGCAGCATGACGTAAACATTCCATACGAAATAGAATGGACTCAAGTTGGTTCTAATTACCCCAACATAATAGCACAGTGGTCTAATTAGCAAACGAGTCTTATTACGTTTGGATAGCATCGATACCTTTTTGTTTCTCTGTTTATTTCAGACCGCCTACCTGTAAAGTATGCAAATCTATCGAGCCAATTGCGATCCAATCTTCTGCAAATCGGAAAAACAATTTGGAACGGTACTTTAAGCGCTTTAGGAGTCAATTGGATATCCTCTGACAATATTACCAAGCTGAGAACTTCCTGCTTGGGAAAGTGGTGAGATTATGTAATGTTTTACTATATGTACCTAAAAGTTAAATAAAGTAATACTGAAGGTTTTTGTTTGTTTATATCTAGTAAACCATTGATCCCATTTCGGTGCGGTTTTCACTAATCGATGGTTTCCCCAACTTTCCGTTCTTTTACCTTAGAAAAAATATTTATTTATTTAATAAGTTAACATCTGCTCTGGATCGGTAGGTGTGAAATGTCAATAATATGGACCTATTATGGTTATTATCCTGAGACAATTAAATATCAGTAGGTAACATTTAAAAAAACCTTTGATTAATTCAAATTGCTTTGATTGCTTTGTTGACTAAAAATACTCATAAATCTGACCAAAATAAAAAGGAGAGTCTCATTGAAGCCTAAAGGCTGTGTCGGTTTTCAAGTAGTCATGCGATATTGTCATGCCTACTCAAACCGGTTAGATTTTGTGGCTTGAATATTTTGTTCCAGCGGCAGTGTATATTTTTATTTGACTGAGTTCACACACACCAATGCTAACAGAAAGAGCCTCAATTTAACGTGGTTTAAATCTATAGACTGCTCTGCTATTTGTAATTTGTAAGCTGCTTAACATGAGTTTGTAGGTACGCATATATAGCATAGTTAAAGAATAGTGTCCCGGTGATGGGTTGAGATGATGACACCAAAACATCCGGTCTACCTATTTAAATTTAGTTCTAAGCAGAAAACTTCGGAGCGGGGTACATTTCCTAAAATGGTAGTATAATTCTGCAGAGTGTACTAAAATGCATTTGAGAAACTTTGCACATTTTGAACCGGTTGTAACATAGTGTAACTCTAACAATAATACCTACACACTTATGCACGTATACACTTTTGAAAACTAAAAACTTGTTTGGATTACTTGTGCAAGTATAGTATAAAATAAATACAATGTGAATTTGAGGACAAGTTTAACTATGGTTCTGTTTTTAAAAGAACAATACAATTATCTATTATGTGTGTATGTCAACTTGGTGTCCGTTTTTCAGTCGGTCTAATAAGACCCCTATTCTTTGGAACACTAGAGAATAGTAGTCGTATTTCTTCATGTATCTTCGCATGTATCTCGATCGCACATTCTAACATTTTCAATGTTTTTAAAGTCTAGTCGATATCATTGTTGCCAGTAAAATTACGGACATTTTAGAAATTTTCATTTTTGTCCACCTTGGTTTTGATAAAGCAAAAGGGTGAAGACAGTTATTGCCATTTTATTCTGTCAAAAATTGTAAGGTATACATATAGGTATATATATAATGATGGTTAAAATATGTCTAAAATGTCCGTAACTCATTGGTCAACAATGATAATATCGATGCATATATTTTAAATGTCTGTAATGTTTTTTTCAATAATGCTATCGAAGCACATTTTTCAAAAGTCTACCTAGTCTTTTACAATCATCGATAATGTTAGAATGTGCGAGCGAGAGCGATGCAAAATGTGGTACTTAAGTACTTAATTGGAATAGTATCAGGAACGTAAGATAATATAATATCCTGTTATCTTTCCTTTCATTTCATTAAAATTTGCTGATCTTTGAAACCTTAGCTAGCGTGAACTACGGCATAAAAGAAAATATTTGAATGTACTCTTTTGGTACGTCAATATCGAGATGGAAATTATGATGAAAGATTATCTCGCTAAGATAATTAATTAATTTGTATAAATACAAACAGGGGTGCTTACTCTATTACTTGTTCTTTATTACTACGGTTCGCCCGGGGCGTTACCACCGCCACACCCAATTCTACCGTGAAATAATTAATTGTTTTTGAACAAATGTGTTCCGGCTAGAAAGGTGTGGATGTCGGTGACATTTATGCAAGAAGTAACTCAGGCTTTGGGCATAGCTACGCGTTTGTGGCCAGCTTCTAATAGGACAAATACAAACGATTACTAACCGGGATGACTAATATTTACTAACAGGACTAACAGTTCTTACTCCTACAGTCAAATTAGTAATGAATGCTAACCAACTAATATTTCTATTACTTAATTTATGTCAAGTTTTAATATACTGCCGTCCGTTTACTAAAAAGCCGTAAAGTGACATTTTGTCAAACTTGTGTCACCACGAAGTTGGTGCGGATGACACCTAAGTTTTCAGCGAGTGGTGGGATGGAGATATGTTGGCTTTGGCATCATATCTTCTAGTTCCTGGGAGCACATACCACTGTAGAGCTGGTAGAACACGCAGATATGATTATAATAATATTGTCACATTACGGCTTTTTAGTAAACGGGCGGCAGTTTAACGCTTCCGGTGCATGTAGTTAACCAAAATAACAGGCAAGACACTATTTAATCAGTCAAGCAACTTGATTTTTGCATACCTTTCGAACGGTTGCTGAATTGCGTAACGCAATTAACCTGCCGCCGCCCCGATGGGTTCTCGACATACATTGATAGGGTGAGTAGCAACATTCTAAGGTAGCAACGCATCTATGAACGACTTGACTATGACTGTAGATATTTGTAATAGTGTATCAGTAATCACTTCTTGGTTCTTTGTTCACACTTTTCACCTAAAAAATACCAGTTTGGTACTTTGAACTCCGCAGATTCCATTAAATTTTTTAATGTTCATCTGGATTCGTGATTTCAGTAATTGTCGAAGAGAACTGCGATCGCAGCGGGTCAGCCGAGGTGAATAAAATCTTCGTTGAATCGTTCTACCGAAGATAATGCAATAAAAAGCCACTTCCCGAAATGCGGTTCGCTGGAAAGTGAGGGCGAGTGCTCGGATTAGCGAATTGTTTTACTTTTCGTGATGGAATTTTCCATCAATTCATTGAGAGGATACATCGATCCCCTCTTGAAAATGAAACGGACGGTTCACGGACTAATCACGGACGACTGTGAAGTTTTAAAATGACAGTGATGCAACTATTACATGTGCGTAAATGGTGAAATTGCTATAGTGAGCTCGCTCTCGAAAATAATCAACGTAAGCGCCAAACAACCTTTTTTTTATTTAACTATTTGACGGGTTGATAAAATTACTTTAGATTTTTTAGAAATGATTGCTTACTATGTTTCAAAATAATTTCATGAACTAATTCGTATAAATATAATAGTGGCACAGAAAATAGAAAATAATTCGATTCGAATGAGAGTTGTACACACAGTGACTGTTTGTATACAGAAGTTGTACGGTAGAACAGGTTGGAAAGACTGTGGAAAAACCAGTCTACAGCGATGTACACAAAGGTTAAAAACAGATACCGTACGAATTGCACTATTCAGCGTACAGTTTAACATCACAGGATCAAAGGCTTTGCGAGGCAGTTGCAAACTGATATCAAACATGATAATGCCAGTGTTGAAGCACTAGATTCAGACGGCCGACGCACCGCGATAACTCAACGACAAGCCAAAATAGAGCTGAAATTTTAAATCCCCGTTAAGCTTTTAAACCCGAATATGCAAGCAACCTATTTGGCATTAGCGAGTTTGTCCGCTTGTCTTTCTGTCTATTCGTCCATTCGTATGGTATCTACGTTTTATCTGCGTAAAAACAACGTTTTATTGTAAATTAAATCGGTTCAATTTAGCTAGTTGCTGGCAGCTTGAAAGAGTTTAACTTTTAAGGGACCAATAAGAACTGCCGTAAGTCAAATTGAACTTACTTTACTTTAAATTCTGCAGATATAGAATGAAGATTAAGTTTTATTTGAACAAGCTATAGAGGTGTTGCTTGGACGAATGGAATGAAATTACGATTATGATACATCTTGAAAGCGTATACTGGTTAGATAAAAGAGGCAGCAGAAGAGTGTTTAAACTGTTTTTTTACCACTAGTTCTGAGGTTTAAGTCCTATTATTTTAGTAAAAGTACTCTACCTATATAAAAATAACATAGTATCCCTCTGCGGCGTTAAAATCAGTACCAAGCTGTGGCTCGAAAGGTATTCATAAAAATATCTAACGACTTCACCCAGACGCAACGGCTACAGGCGTCCGCAAACTTATTACAAACATTCATTTCCCCGAAAAACGGGCCACATAAATTACTTCAGTGTCTTCCGAGCAAAACATAATTAATGCTGGGTTGTTTTGTTTGTAATCAGAGAGCTAAGTGGTAGACAGGAACGCCAGATGCTTGTTCGCTGTTATTATTTTTACTGATTACGTTTTACTGCAGCCGGGGTAGAGTTTTTATTTTTTACTTGCTGTTACCCGCGACTTCGTCCGCGTGGAATTTAGTTAACATGAATTTGATTCTGAAATAAAAAAAAAATAATACATAAAAACTCGCATGCGCATACTCGTATGTGAATACAACTTTGTGTACACATTTCCAAACGATAGGTAACGAACTTTATGAGACGTGCGATTTCGAACGAACGGACATTATATTGTTAAACCTATGAATAGACTTTTCCTGCAGCTCAGAATGGCTAAATTCGTTTATCTATCAACACTTTCACCCCCTGTCCTACCTACCTCTTCAGGGAATGCTTTTCGAAGCGTACTTAGGGTTGAAACCTTAGATTAATTTAAAAAAAGACAGATGTGTTACCTGCCTATCGCACATAATATTAAAGCCTATGACCACAGGTTGCGCTTAGTCGCTCAACAAACATGAACTTGCTTGCACGTGATACGGCATCATAGCGGAGTTCATATTAAGTACACGTCACTGCCCTTATTGTGCAAGATTCAAGAATTGCAATTGTGTGGGTGGTTTCGCGTATTTGCATCCAGCCCATTTATCTGGATCGCGATTTATGAGGATACCGTTTTTACGTATTTGTTTTAATCCTAAGGTTCAAGATATCTCCACATTAAATTTTATGAGAATCCGTTCAGTACTTTT
>DWLO01002618.1:0-12214 GCA_018245335.1 Dalla quadristriga | reverse complement strand
ACCAACAAGTAGTTAACTATCGATACAATGTATCGATATTTATTTCCTGCCATAGTGCAGTGGGTGGACGGGGAATTTTGAATTTTGAATTCCCCGTCCACCCACCAATGGGTGTGCACCATTAATAAAATGATTTCGCAGTTTCAATAGCCATCCGAGCGCGCATCATTTTCCACTGCTTGGCCAAGCACAAAATGAAACCTCTTGCTATAGTCCCGTCTCGTCTCGGTTCATTCTTCCATTTATTCAAGCATTGCGAACTGTACCGCATGAATTAAATTACCTGCAGTAACTTCCGGGTACTTCCGAGCAAACAGAAGCTCATAGCTTCGAGGCGACTCTTAATGGTAAGCTCAGGGCTTAGTTACTAACAAACAGGGGCATGAGGTTTTCGTTATTGAATGTTCAAAGTAACACGTGGGATCGGTTTTAACACATCTTCCAATGCATCGGAGAACAGTTTCGGAATAAGTACCGGAGATATCGCGTCCTCTTGTCTGACCTGCAGTTGGATGCGGTTGGTGCTTTCGTAGTGTAATCAGATCAACAAGATGGTGCATCATGGATGCAACCCTAGCGACCCACTGCAGAGCAGGGGTATCTCATTACAACTGATGAAGCTTGGAGCGTACTCCACCACGCTGCCCCAGTACGGACTGGTAGAGGGGTGAGAAGACCTCCCTTCAATAAGACATAACGACTTTAATCTAATGGTATTTACTCGGACCGACAACTAAACGATGCACGGAAGCGCTCATCGAACTTTGCCGCTAACTTTAACTTCACCTTAACTTTGCCAATCAGTTACGATTGACACTCGGCGCGCGCCTATGGGCTCTAGGCGGTATACTTAATCTAGTACTGTCTAGGCTCTGTCATAGTGCACATAGGCAACCCATTACAGAAAATTATTTCTGTAAGTATTATAAGTAGACAGTGCTTAATAAACTACTGGTACCGAGACTACCATATCGTTAGACTGTGGATTACGTTAGAGGATCGTAATAGGCTATATGCATATATATTTTTAATATTTTTAAATAACTATTTATATCGTTATAGAATGGTATAAAATATAAATAATGTTGGAAATGTATCCATTAAATAAAAAAAATAAAAAATTCGAGAATAAATTTGAGCTGTTTTAACGCCGCCATTTTTCGCGCGCTTATGTTGATGTCACGCAACACCGGAATAGTAACCCAAAGAGTAGTCTTTACTAACGTTGTGTCTACACACAACATACAAACGTCTACACCTAGACGTGGCCGATAACGTTACGTTTCGTTCTAAATAAATAATGGCGATGCGTTTTGCAAATTTAAATTTCAGTCGCTTAATTTGCACTTTACATTTATTAAGTTTTGCCACCGAAAAGGAAAAAAAAGAAAAAAGTAGCTGAGAGTCTACGATACATATTTTAAATAAAAATATTTTAACCAAATTTAAACTACACGCATATACAAAGGGAAATGAAATACTCTTGTATGGGAAATTGTACAATTTGTACATGTAAAAGAATATTCGTCCCATAGGTTGTCCAGAGGACGACAGAGAGCCGTCTTTATCTCACTGTCATCTTCATTCTGGTTTAAGAACTATCACGTTTCGCATCTCTTTCTCTCGCACATTCTAACATTTTCTTTAGTAAAAATGTGAAAAATGCAATTAATTATCATTGTTGACCATAAAATAACGGACATTTTAGACATACTTTAATTTATACATGGATACCTATTTTTTTACAGAGAAAAATGTCGATTACAATTAATGTATAGAAATGTACCAACAACATGAGCTTAGTTATATCAACTACGCATATATAAATGTTATTTGGCGGCAGTAATCACTTCATGTCCTGGTTATTATGTATATACAAATAGAACATGAGGTATTTACTTTTGTGAAACAAGTTAACATTATAAGAATAATTAAAATACCTAAAATAGGTAGCTAAAGCTCAAAGGGCCGTTTAATGTCGAGAGAGTCTGGTTAATAATTTTCGATATTCTTGAATTGACGTGAAAGCTAGCTTTGCTGCGGCTTATATTTTTTGTGTTAATTTTCATGTAAATGTTGAATTTGTAACATGATGTTGCTTAAACTTTTTTGGTGTGTGTAGTTCTCCAACGGAAGTGGTTGAAAATAATAAAGTGAAAAACTGCGAGTTGTTTCCGCCATCATTCTGTATAAAAACTAGTTAGGTAGGTACCTAAAATATCCTTAATTTTATTTTCAATATAGTTAATGAAGACTGATTTATCGATATCACATTTATGGCATGGAGGCGATTAAGATTTTACTGCACTATCTTAACCAATCAACACCCGACCGCAACCGAGACTGGACTATCAATTTCTTACGATTGATACAAACTATGAGATGCGCTTCTTATACAATTAATATAACTAATAATATAGAATTAATATTTTAAACAACCAAATGTTAGGTTAGAGATTTGACTGAATTGCAATCGATGTGACTTTATTGGAATCATCACCCTCCAATTGACAATTCAGTTAACCTCGCTTTTCCTAGAACTCCGTTTAGCTAGAATAACCTTATTTAAACTGTGGCAATGCGCAACTCATGCAGACAGAAGCTCCGGTAGGAAAATTATTTTAACCTTATATTAATAATATTTTACCTTCCACAAATTCATAATTTAGTTAACTTCGCTTCCCGTAGAACTCAGTTTACCTAGAATAACCTTATTTAAACTGAGATAATGCCAAGTTCCTGTAGACAGTAGCTCTGTAACCTTATAATAATAATATTATGCCTTCCACAAATTCATAATTTAGTTAAGCTCGCTATTCCTAGAACTCCATTTACCTAGTATAACCTAATTTAAACTGGGGTAATGCTAAGACAGTAGCTGCGGAAGGAACATTATTTTAACCTTATTTAACAATATTAAACTTTTAACAAATTATCATTAAAATTATGCCTGATAGCTTATAGAACAGCTGATAAAAGACAAAAAGAACTTAAAGATAACGTGAAAATATACGTCATAGTTATAACAAATGGTATTGTATTACACAAATTTATCAAGTGCAACTGATAATATATAAGGGGTTACGGGGACAACGTTATGATTCATGAAATGTTGCGTGAGTGGACAGTATAGTCAGCCGGGGACGCATTGGCGACCCCTTTGGCGTTACTAATCTCCATAGCAGATGATGACCCCCTACCATCGGGTGGGTCATTGTTATCAAAAATACTTACGTAACTGGTCGCGTGGATTACATTCGTATACCACCGACTTTGTAGAACTCCTGTGACGTTATCACACGCAACCGACGCTCACGCAGCACCGAGCGCTTCCCTTTGTTATCCATTTGAAAGTACACGGACAATCAAAAAACTAGCACCAATAATGTTTCTAAAAAGATGAGTATTGCATGTATGGATTACATATTATGTAGGCCATGCGATCACTCCAGGATTAATTAAATAAACCTTATCTTAATTTATCAATATATAGTTGTGAACAAATAAAATTGAGGTGTCTGTGTCTGATATTAAAACTGTAGCCAATAATTAAATGAAATATGCTATTGATACGACATCTAAACCTAATCAACCTTGTTTATTGTTTTTGTCTGTCTGCGTTTTTTTGTCGCGAATAGGCTCCAAAACCTTTAACGGATTTTGACAAAATTTTCAAGGATTGTAAAAGGTACACTAAATAATCGTATAGGCTTTGTTTTATCTTAATACCTCAAACGGTTTTTTAAGTATAGTTCTTAGCGTCTGAACCCCTTTTCATTGTTTATAGTTTTCTGTATTTCAAAATTTCACATTGACGAAGTCACGTACTTTACGATAAAAGTATTACAAAATTGTGCAACAAGTTCAAAAATGGATCTTCAGGTGGATAACTCGGTTATCCGTCAGAGGTAACTGAATTACCTTCGTCGTCGTTGCCCTTTTTGCGACGCGATGCGAAGGAGTTGGATGCTTGTGATGATAACCGTATTATATTCATGTGGTGGAAACAAGTTATGAACCAAATTGTATTATGTGTGAACCAAAGTGTATACCTATATGGTGGATTTTTAGGATATTCGTGCGGCTCCATTTATAGGTTAGTCGGCTGAGTGGGCGTATAACTCGCTTTATTGATGCCACTGCTACCGGCCCACAGGCCCTCTGAATGCAACGGTTTCCCGCTTCTTCGGGTCGCCAGTCCTACCGTGGTGCGAGTAGTGCTCATCTCAGTATCTCAAAAAGTTTATCTAAGAACTTTCATATCAATTGTAAGTATAACATAAAACCCTTGTAAACCAATTCAAATATCAGTTGTCCCCAGAAGATATTTCATCTGGAGGTATATCTGCTAAGTTAATATTGGTCTGCAGTCTGCATTCGGTATTCAGAAGTTCGCAACACCTCAATGTTTGTGCAGAACTGAGTGCCAGTTAACGAATTACCCGGCGTCTAATGAAATCACCGTTTGTTGATGACTTAATGGGACCGTTCTCTTGCGAAGCTTCTGTTCCAAGAGGCATTTGCACAGCGGATGCTTTTTGACTTGCAACTACTAATAAGAGTGTTTAAAGCTTAGATTAAATCAAGTAAAGGTGATACGTTACCCGACTATCGCGCGTGATAACATAACCTATGACCAGCGTAAAAAAAATCAAAACTTTTTATTTCACCATATGAGAAACATCACAACAGAATAAAAAATAGATTACATTGATAGATAACATACATTTCGTCACTGATCTTAAATTCACTGACTAATTCTCTGTGAACTCCTAATTATGTCACGATAGACAATACCTATCCTAGTTATCGGCTTAATAATTATAATTGGTACTTTAACCTATATTATCGAGGGAAGGTTTAAGACCCGAGCACATACTTTTATCTGCCAAATAAATGTCTGCCCTGGCCGGGTTTGACCCCGGAAACAACTGGTTGTCAGTCAGTGTAACTAACCAACGCGACACGGAGTCGTCAAATAGAAAACGCCGTTGGGCGCGATCGGCAGTTTTAAGTGTTGAGTACGGAACTATATCCTTGGTTATTAATTATCTTGCTCTCGGTGACTAAACTCAAGAGCAATTTGGTAAACGACTTCCATTTGAGATGCGAAATACCAAAACTTGTTTGAATTAGTTTCAAAAGCGTCCTCCGACGTAGGTACTCTCGTAGGATAACCGCAGTACGTTCCACCCCCTTCCGCTTGAACTGGGTCACAAACATTTGCCAGGGGCATTACTAACTAGGAACTGCTAACTATACTTCTAATCTTCACCAGTTTAGTTTCCTACTATCTGCACAATTAGATCTAAAACTTATTGTGATTAATCTTGTTAGCGACTTTTCGAGAACTTTTCTAGCGCTAAAACCGACGATATTTTCCATCCTACTCGTAGTAATAATGAGGATTAATGGAGTTTTACAAACTTGCAACAAGCAACAATTCCACACATGCGTGATACTTCCTCTTCTTTGAAATGTTTGCTATGGCTACAACCCTTGGACCTTATACAGGCAACGGATTATAGCATCACATCTGTGGAGGCCTGAAGCGTGCGTACGTTGCTCAGTCGTGTTGAGTAGGACACGAATTTTAAATGAGTTTGTAAGAGTAGCCTCTTTTTTTTACACTGTCCCACTTCAAATGCGCCGAGGTGTCTTTAAGCCCGCGCGCGATACATTTGAAGTAACGAGAATGGCTTGGTGTTTGTAGCCTTGTTGTTTGGTTATGACTTCAGCATCTTACTCGGGGGGCTTGGGGCTTAAATCCCAGGCACGCACTTGTGAGAAAACCTGCATGCCTAAGTATTATCCATAATTTTCTCAAAGGCATGTGATGTCCAGTAATCTGCACTTAGCCAGAGTGGTGCACGATGGCCAAACCCTTCTCATCCTGAGAGGAAACCTGTAGTAAGTAAGTATAAGTATAATAATCTGTATAAGAGATGAAGTAAGGCGGGCGGAGACGCGGGCAGTCTCGATTTCAAATATTGTACAATATTTTGACAAACAATTATAATGACCGCCAGCTTGCGTGATGTCAGACCTCCATGGGATATTATTGTTCTTATCGGTGAGGACCGCGTATATAACTGATCGCGCTATTGCAACTGCAACTACCGCTTAGGTAGGGTTGGTGGGCTTGTCTCTTTCCTACGTTCTAATATAATACTGTAAAAATACATTACAAATTTGTACATATACGGTAAATAATATATTTTGCTATATATATACAAAAGAAAACCACGGATTAAACCACAGTTGGGTGTAAATAACAGTACTTAACTCGATGGATCGTAAATGATACGCCAAGTCGACCAAATGCGATTCTTGGATGAATGATCGCTTTTGGGAATTTATTGTGAGCATTTAAATGCTTTGGCAGAGACTTTGATCTATCGGTTCCGATGGTTTTCATTAGATTTGTTATGGTGGTGTCTACTTATGTACGTCCGATTGGATACGTGTCAAAAGGGTGCAGTTGTAGGCTCACTTCTTTACACGACTGCCATAAGAGAGGTAAACGCTTAAATATGTAAATAATTCTTTATTCCACAATAACTGCTTAACACTTGTACCAATTTGGCTGTGTATAATCCTCAAATCCCGGGTGTCAAAGTCTAGGTCTAGGAGACATTAGAAATACGATGGGCTGAAACAATCGACTAAACGACTGAATGGAATAAAATAACCAATTCAGGTTTAAATGTAACCAGAATATTGACTAGAATTAGTAGCTTTTAAAAATGTGCAATGCTTCCATTCTATATTCAGTCTTTTACTAAAAATTTGAAAACACTGCCTTCTTTTTCTTCAAGTGCCATCTTCTAAAAAAGGTCCGCGATCATTAGCGCGACTTGAACCTTCGAAACGACAGCTCGGAACAATGTTCGGGTGTTTTTTTACTTTATTTTTTACTGACGGAGTTTTATAATCCAGGATGTTCTATGTCGTCCAGCACAGCGTTTTCACTGGATCTTGCCTTCGATAAATAGCTGTAGTTGCTCGTATTTCGGATAGCATAATGTGGCCGAGATATACGAGCTTTCTTCTTTTTATGGTGTATAATTTCCAGTTGTTTGCCAAGGCGCTACAAAACTGTTTATAACCTTATCTCTTCAAGATATTCTTAGCATTATTCTGTACACCCACCCACATTTCGGAGGCTTAAACTTATTTGCACATCGAAAACACTGCTTACTTCAGGCTGCTTGCTTCCATTACGTACATAGCTACATGTCAATCTAAATAAGACCCGTGACATAATTTGATATGCTAGGTTACATTTAAACTTTTGAATACTTAAATATCGTTTTACAACCATTGTACCAAATTGTACAAAAGTGATATTTAACGCTGCGTTTACTGCGAATGCAATAATGTGCTTCAGTACGAGTTATTAAATTGACGAGGAAATATAATAACGTTCCGATCAGCCAGCCATTAAATAGGATTCGGTATACCAAATTAAAATGAGTAAGGCTGAAATGAATTTTTAGTTAAAATAGAGGATTACGGGAGGATTAATATGGTTGTACAAAACCATTCGTAGATTTGATTTTATAATGTCAATTTGTTTGTCAGACCTTCTCATTTAGCTAGAAGTCGCGTACGAAAGAGTGAAGTGGAGTTATTGATGACGATGTCTTAATTACAGTGTATATTATCCTTATTATCTTCTTAATTAAGGTGGATACAATTTTCTTTCATTAAGCCGACGAGAAGCGCTGGCTACCTTGAGCAAGTGGGAGGAGCCATGCACCTCATCCCCGCGACCCCGCTTGCTTTTGCCGCCCGCTTGCTTTTATTTTTCAGTGAAATTCGTAGAGTAACCATACGTAAATTGGTAACACTACTCGTTTAGACGTGATTATAAATTTAAATTCCGTAAAAATCGTTTATTATCGCCTCGACTTACTTTGTTTTTCGTGTGACTAAAATAAATAATAATATTTAAATTTTGTAACAACGTACCTACGTTGTTGTTTTAAATGTAAAGTGGATTTCACAAGAGTTCTGAATTTGGTCAATTGGCTCGTCGTAACTCGATAAAATAATTTTGAATAGAATAGAATAGTTTGTATTGGCCTTTTTCACAATACTTCAAAATTAAAGGTAAATACCTTTCATATTTAGCAAGGTAAACAGCATTCATATTTAACAAAAAAAACACCAAATTTAGTAAAAGTAAGTTATGGAAAATATAATATTTTAGTAAACTACTTTTTTATTTTATGTCACTGTATAATACAAAAAAGTAGCACCATTTATTATCTGACATGTAAAATGTAAAGAAAACATTTCGAGATTTTAAGGGCACGTATCGTTTTTCACCTGGAAACACACGTTTTTGGGATATGATCTTCTTCGATTCCTGGGTCAAAAAGTCTTTTAAAAGATACAAAGATGCAATCTTATTTGCCGGGCACGCCTATATTGTGGGGTGAGCTTCCGTCTGATGTTTTCTTAGAGGACTATGACATGGGGTTCTTCAAAACAGGCGCAAAAAGAGCTCTCCTTCAAGGCCGGCGACGCATTGGCGACTCCTTTGGTGTTGCGAGTGTCCATGAGTAAGTGGCCACCCCACTTACCATCAGGTGACCCGTCTGCTTGTTCGTTAGGCTAAAATATTTTAAAAAAATATATGTAAATTATAGCAAGTTTCTTGTTCACAGTGCCCTACGACGAAATTCACTCCGACTCGGCGCTCTTGCAAATGTTCGACCACGTGAATGCGCCCATATGCAAGTACATCGCGGCAATCGGCGCCCTCTCCGGCCTCACTGTTTCCATGTTCGGCTCGATGTTCCCCATGCCCCGCGTGGTGTACGCCATGGCACTTGATGGTCTCATCTATAGGTAAGTCACTGAAGAACCTTTTTTTTATCCCCTCTGGGGACTATGGCGTCGCACAAAAGAACGAACGAACAAAGCAAACGAGCAAGCAGCTCATCCACCCACCGCTGCAGCGCATGCAGCCACCCATCCGCTGCCGCCCATGAGATCTGTGACAAACCTTGAATAGGAAACGGGGATTAAAAGGAACTGAGGATGTTCGTCCAGTTAGTATAAGAAGTTAATAGGAATGTTAGTTGGTCGGTATTCATTAGTATAAGGACTATGGGAGAAAGGAATGCGCTAAACAACCTCCCTGTGTTGTTTAAAATGACAGCTATTTACGTAGTGCCTAAACTTTAATAAGGTTTATAAGTAAAACGATTTCTTAATGATCAGTAATTGATCACTTGCGTTTAATTAACGTTTATAAGTAAGACCGTTAATCCCCTGTGGGGGCTAGATAAGAATGTAAGTTTGTAAGGAATACGATTTTCACGGAGCCGCGGGCAAAGTATTAAGTATGTAATCAAAACGGAAATTTTGAGATCCCTACTACATAAAGTATGAGGTAAAAGAATGCAAAAACAGGATAAATCACTAAGATATTTCCATTTCAGTGTACATAGCTAATTAAATGAAAAGGAAAGGTAAAAGTTAAATAAAATCATATAAAACCCAATTTTAATCTGCACTAAAATGTATACACGATGAATTAATTGGACTGAACAGAACAATGGACAAGGCAGTGAACATAAAATTTGTGATAACTTTATTAAATAAAGGAGTTTTGTAGGATTGTTCCGCGATATTTTGGCTGGTTATGAACAGATTTTGAAATTCTTTTTGTTTATATCATCGTATAAATTTCAATAAAAATACCCTGAGAGTGTAGTTTGGTTGGAATAAAAGTTGAAAGAAAATACATTCACTTCCCGATAACCGATTATAATCAAACTTGGCATGTAGAGGTAGTTGAGATGACAATTCAATATTAAGTATGTTAGTTAACCTGGAGTTGATTTATGGATGGAAACGGGAGGAAACGGAAATCTTAGTCATAGTGATTTAAAAATTTAAAAAAAACATGCATATACCCACATCCGTAAAACTGTTCGAGATATAGAAATATGCGGTAAGTTAGTGTTCGCGCTACAATCCCTGAAAATTTCATTAAATTCCGTTCAGCTGTTTCAGATCCTATTCGCGACCACAAAACGCAGACAGACAGACAAACATTCTAAAAACGGTTGATTATGTTTAGGTGTCGTATAAATAGCATATTACATTTTATTTTGTCCATAATTTTAATATCACAGAGTGACACTCCAATTATATTTATTGATATTGAACACTATCTTATTTAACGTTGATCACAGATACATTGCTGCCTAATCGTATCGGCTCTCTATGGCTCGATGATTTCGTTTGCATTAACACTTTTGGATGAAAAAGTTTAAATTACTTAACGAGCCCCCTTACTTAACCTGGCCCCTTCTTTTGTTATTTTTGTTTACACTCATAACGAGAGCGCGTTACAAAATCTCGCGTTACGAGTCTAAACACAAATACAGAATAAATCTCCTTATGTTCATAAAATTAATTAATAATATGCCTACTTTCATGTGTAACTACTAGCTTATTCCGAAAGCAAAGTGATGAAGTGTGAACTTTATAAGTAGCGTAATACACGACTCCGCTCACCGTATCATCGTTGACTGCACGAACGCAGTGGTGTCGATTTGTACCTAAGGCTAAGATCGCAGTGTGATAAATAACGAGGCGATATTTTTACTACCTTCTTCTTATCGGTTTCTCGCGTAGTTCGTTGCAATGCAGCCTTAGCCTTTCAGTCTTAAAGTGATACAACGGATTACAGTGTGTTTTCAAATCCACAAATTTTTCTTCATTTATAGGATTATTATCCTAATATATGAACATAATGTTTCTTGACTATATGATCTAATTATATCAAAAACGAAAACACGAACGCTTGTAATTTTCTCGAGAAATAAAAATTATGACGTAGACTAATTATTTTCTATTTTAAAAACATAGGAAGTAATCATTTCTTAACAATCGAAAATAATTTTCTGAATCCGTCAAATAGATTTATGAAAAAAAAGTAAATGATGTTTGGCGCTTTATTATTATAAATCTTTAAATAAAATAAAGTATAGTGATAAATAAAATCAATTCATTAAATAATGTCCGTTTTATTTTCTCTATTACTCAATGTTACATGATGGTGAAGATATTTCTCATTTGAGTGCCCCGGGCGATCGAGCGCACCACTTCCATAAAAAGCTTCGCTTCAAAAACCAATTATCTGTAAAGTCCTATTCCCTCCGGAGACTACTAGATTTTGCTCAACAACTTTTACAATTATTCGAAACACAAATTTGAATGCTAAGTTATTTGCTACTAATTCTATATCTAGGTAACTTTATTACTAAGTACTAGGTAACTTTATTCTCCACTGAACAAAATGGATTTCATTGTTTAAAACAATTTTATCCAATGAATGCATTTATTCAGCTCTTCAAACTAGCGAGCGCGAACTAAGTAAGAATGCGCTGCCCTTGCTGACTCTGCAGTTCGCTTTACGATGAGGGGTGTTGCCGGGAAGCTATCTGCGAAGCGAATGGCCCGCCCGTTCAAGTTGGAGATCTGTTTATTTAAAGACTGTAGCAAGTCTCAGCCTACAGAGCAGCAGTACGAAATGTTAATCGGTTTTAACTGCTCTATCGTGCTCCTCTGAGAAGCGCGGCCTCGTGTGGTTTGCGCCTTACCTCACCCCACTTACCTGCCATCTTAAGGCAAGCATCTTTGAAGCACAAGAGCTCTTTTGGCATACCTCGGGAAAAAGTGCACTTTCAGTGCAGAATTAATACCGAGTGGCAAGTTACTTCTTAAGAAAACAATCTTATCAGAAGATTCACCCTAAGTTAGTACTTAGTTTTCGTAAGTACACAGTTCAATTAGACCCTCAGTAATTTTAACTTAGTTCTTTCGAACTAGCAAAAAGTATGCAACGGATACTGAAGCGCTCATAACCCAACTGCTTGTTATAATCACAACTGCTCAAGAAAGTTAGGCAACCTCAAACACGGTCGGGAGTAGACAGCTAACGGGAACATTTATAGGCATTTCCGTACGTGTCGAAGGTCACATCAAGCAGCCTGACCCGGTTCGTTAGATAGGATAGGAGTTGCGATAAACTAATCCGACACTTGGGTTGGTCACTAAACTCTCCCTCCACTAATCCACATTTGAGCAACCACCACCACCACCACCACGCCCATTTCTACCGTGGAAACAATAGCAGTTGCATTCGGGTTGAAAAGATGGGGTTGCGGGGTTGTGGGGAAAGGGGAGG
>DWLO01002617.1:0-12219 GCA_018245335.1 Dalla quadristriga | reverse complement strand
GGGTGATTTTACAAAATTTAACAGATTTTGTAGTTTAATTTGCTTTACTGAATAATTTATGAATAAACGAGAATTTGCATAGCCCAACGAATGACATTCTATTCGACCAGGATAGAAATTAACACAATGTATTTGCTATGGTTTCAGGGCAAATAAATATACGCCTAGGCGTATGTAAGATAAAAGTCAGACCTACCAGACGGTACAGAAGAGGTAAATTTCACAAGTTAAGATTCCAAGGAGTTTCATATCTTGACTCGCGCGTTTTAAGCTTGTTTGTTTATAGGTGATCGGTTTAAACGTGAATACCAGTGTTCAATGTGGTATTCACGTTTGAATTCATCCCAGACAAGGAAGTACCAGCTCGATACCGATGACATGTGCTAGATCACGGTCTCAAACATCCTTCAGTAGAATCCCCTATCCCAAACACAAAACTCAGACGTAGTACACGTACAGCTTCCCCGCTGGCGGAGCCGAAGACTCTTTCGCACGGCCACCACAGGTATCCCAGAGTGACCCGTTCCGTCTCCTCGATCTTTAAACCAATATGGTCTAAGCCCCAATCACTCCAATCACAGCAACGACCTTAATCGAGGTTCTTACACCTCAAATGAGGAACCCTTAGGTGTATCGCACTGCCACTTTAGCAGGAGAAATTGAGTTGCTGCGGATGGTAACCTGGAAAAACTGTGGTAGAGCTCTTCCAGCTTATTCGGTACTTACCCTATTTGGTACCACTCTAAAGGCCAGTAAGACCAACATAAACTGTCCAGTCGAAAAAATAACTAGTTTGTATAAAATACTAGCTGTTGCCCGCAACTCCGTCCGCATTACACTTATGGAATGCAATTCCCTCGGGATTTGTACAAATATTTAGAAGTGTCCTATGACCATCGTGACTCAAACCATGTCTACTCAGTTCTATGAAGATCGGTTGTCTAGCCGTGAAGACGTATCAAACAAACTAATTTTCAAAGAATATCATTAGTAAGAAAATGATATAGTTATGGTTCTGAGATTTTACAAACCATGATGCCCATATTCTATCAAATTGCACCTAATAAAATTCAGCCAATGAACAAGGCAAGCATGGTCTTTCCCCCTCTATATGACTCTTGTGTAAATGTAAGATTACTCTTCAATGTGAAGAGTAATCTTACAATCTTTTTAAATTAAATTACGGGCATTTTAGTTTTCGTATTCATAATTTTTGACAGAAAAATGGCGAGAAAATTTACGAACTTTTTTAACCTATCTCTAGCAAAAACTAGGTACCTATATGAAAATATTAATATGACTGAAATCTCTGTTCTTCTGTCACAATGTTCAAACAACTTATAATCATTGGAAATTTTAGAATGTGCTCGCGAGCGATGCGAAACTTGACAGGTATATTAACGTCAAATTGATATTGTACTGCACCTCATCCACTAGCTAGATATTTTTTAAAGAACGACTTCCTCCCAGCTTTTGAGCAGGTACTGATATAGTCTACTGCAGCGCACTAGTCGGTCCTCACCACTTTATTTTTTTTAGTGTATTATCTATGCTCACCACTGAGGCTTGCAGCGATCTCCCCCACGCTGTTCTTATGCGGCTTGGTGGAATGGTTAGTTGTCAACCCGAGTGTCGGAAGATTTTAGAGGTCACCCGAAATCCTCCGATAAAGCTCAACGACTGATACCTAACAATCATCAGCACCGACTGCTAAGCGTGCCCTCTGAAACACGGAACGGTGGCTTAGTTTATTTTCATCCTGAAGAATGCACGGTTCCTGTGGGATAGGCGTGGGAATTATACGCGGGCGGTGCCGCGGGCAAACTTTTGTATTTATTTTCAATTGATTTATTAATTAAGTGAAAGTGAAGTATTAATTGAATAAAAAAATATATTTTCTATGATTAGACAGCGTTTTCAGTAGATGAAATATCTTTTCTTGGCTTCTTCGCCTTTGGTTCTTTATGAGAGCCATTAATTCCGTTAACCTGCAGAGTAGTAAGTTTACGCTTCTTTTCTTTCTTCTTCTTCTTTCCTTTAGTATCATCCTGATGATCTTGTGCCACATTTGGTTTAATTTTGTGTTTATTTTTGACAGTACACTTCACCAATTGCAAAACACTTAATAAGGGTTCAAATTGCAAGTTCGTTTCAACCTTACATCCCTCATGAAAAGCTCTGATGGTGTTCAAAAGTTTCCTTAATGTTGTGATAAAGTTCATTTTGAAATCGAAGTCCGTTTCAGTATTAAAAGTACTTTTAATAGTGTTTTCTAATTTTGTCTCTATTTTGAGAAGTTTATCAACTACACTTTGCGATATTGGCTTAAACCTATTCAGGGCTCGGTAAAATCCTACCAACAGTTCCAATCCTTCGTTTCTCCGAAACTGTCTCACATTTTTATTAAAAACATTTTTGATGATTAATGGAATAAGATGTAAGTTACCTTCCCAATTTGTTTGTAGGATATTGTGGAAAAATATAATAGGGAGCAAACAATTACGATTTAAAAAGAAATTTTCCATGGATTCCTTAATAACTTCTAGAACTGGCGAAGTTTTTTGTATTTTAGTCGAATTGAATTTCTTTTGAGAACAATTAATGACAAAATTGGCAAAAAATGTAATAACATCACCCAAAGCTTGATACAAAAAGTGTGACCTGGCTCCCTTACTAATTGTGGATTTCAAATATTCACACAACATATCATTGGTGACATTGTCTTCGGACGAAAATTTCCTTATCTTCGTTAGGTTTTTTATTGTTTTTCGCAATCTATTTTCCAATTCACTGAACTGGCTATCTTGAATGCAAAACTCGAGGCATCTAGTAAGAGGAGCAATCATTCCAAGGCAAATATCCATGGCCGGGTCCTTTTCCAAATAAATGTCTACTAAATCTAAAACCCGGATTCTAAAATCCGACAACGCCTTTTTGTTTTTACGATCTTTCTTTGTTTTTTTATTTTTCCCTTGATGAAATTGTCTAAATGCTTCAGCTAATGCATCGTCAAGTTTTCTTCCTTCATCCTCATCTATCATGTCCGCGTCAATACTATCTGTATCAGATATAGCTGATGCACCTAGAGCTTTTTGAACAGCAATTCTAAGTTGATCGGGAGTTTTCATGTCATCATCGTCATCGTTTGCTTCTAAACTACTGTCACTATCCTCACTTTCTTCATTGTCAACCACGCTATTTTTGTCAGATGCTTCGTTCTCCTCATTATCAGATTCCTGATCACTGTTGTCAATCTCCCGTTCATCTTTATCTTCTTCTGAATCACTGTCATTGGTAAGTGGATTTGCCTCACTCTCTGGATCCAAAACTGACACAATCTGACCTACGGAAGACGGTGTTAAATACTCCCATAGAAGTCTGAATACACATTGAACTACCGAACGAAGCACACTTGATTCGACCGAGAGAATGGACAGCAAAACTTCAACTAACACTTCAATCCATTCTGGTTCATCGTCAGTCAGAGATTTGTTTTTCTTTTTCTTGCCCTTTTTATAATGTTCGTAGCAGCTTTTAAGTTCCTTTATAGAACTTCTTGCCATTTTTACGTGAGCGGGCTCCGAAAATAAAAACAGGCCAAGTTGATAAAGTAGAACCAAAAAGACATTATCCACTTTTGATTGAGATTCAGCTTTCTCTATATTTTGGCAAATTTTTGTTAGCATTTCCATACATTCTATATTTTCGGTAGGAAATTGTTTCTCCAACTTAGTTCGCTCTTCCTCTTTCTCTAATATCGATGTTATAAAACTATGTAGAGATGACAGAACTGTCACTAAGCTGTCCACGTTTGAAAATCTCGAAGTAAAGCATCGATAAAAGCATGTCTTGATGGCACCTGGTAAAATAAAACATTGAGATTAGACATAGGTCTTCAAATATAAACACTAAAAAGCAGTTTACTGCTACATTATTTAAGTTTATTTGTGATATTAATTTTACCTGATAATTCACTGCTTACTGTAACATTTTCGTCGCCGCCAATTTTAAAGAACCCAAAACACATTAATAATTTCATGTAAGTAATTTTGAATTCTGTATCATTTTTAACAGCTTCATGGCTGACAAGAATAGAGATAAGCTCCGCTGCCTTGGTTCTTTCGTAGTTGTACCAAACTCTTTCAGTGTCTACTTTCAAAGTTTTCTTTGAAATATTAAGTAGCACTCCTTTTAACAATTTAGCCATCTTTTTTACTCCATTGGCATCCAAATCAGCAATGATTGACTTTGCAACTGTTGTTCCAGAAATCTCTGTGAAGTTGATTTCACCTGGATTAAAGAGCAATCTTTTTAAAGTTTCAACTCTTGTTTTGCTTGTCACTCCTTCCCCTTTTAAAGCTTTTGCAAGAGCATTTAGTAGTTCCTTTCCTTTTTTAATCATAATCTTCTGATCATCTTCATCATCCCTTTTATTTCTCATTTTGCTAGCTGTTTCTAAACCTTTAAACCAATCCAAAAAAAGTCTGAAAAAGTTAACACTGATCAACTCAGGAATAACTAAAGTCTGATCATTTATACTCAGAAGAATTGTAGTTAGGATATTCATTGCAACAAGTTCTCTGTTTCTATTGTGCTTAGTTAACTGACTGTCAATCTTTGTCCAAAATAGTTGTATGTGTGGTGATGTAGCTATTTGTGTTCCTATTTCTTTGAAAATAGGATGACTTATCGAGTTAAAATCAATTCCAGCCTGTAAGCAAAACAAATTTAAATACACAAAGAAATAATATGATGAGGTAAATATCTGTGAATTTTTTTAGTAACAGTTCCATAATTACCATGAGTTTTTCACAAATGTCATGAATGTTATCTTCACAAAATATTTCTGAGGTACCAATTAACTTTCTGAGTTTCACCTTTGCAGGGAACTTCTTACTAGCTACCAGAAGGAAGTAAAGGGAGTCCAATGTGTATTCTTTAAGGTCTTTCTTAAATTCTTGCTTGATATTCGTCCATATTATAGATGAAAATTGATCCTCATCAAGCTGTAAGCAGCAAAATTTATCAATCATCGGTATTTATACTTGTAAGTAGCTTACGAAAGGCGAAATATTTTGAATTAAATTTTCAGGCAATTAGTCATTATAATAATGACCAACTATATGGCAAAACCAATGGGAGCCTGAGACAAGAGACCTGTGCCATGCAGTGGGCCAATATGGGTCATATCCATGGCTGCACAGAAGATAATCGCTATTACTATGAAGTAAAATATAAATAATGTTTAATATCAGTCATAATAATAATATAAACATTAATCCAATTCAGACTAGCATCAGGATACAGCTCTAAGCTTAAAGTATAACTTTTCAACAGCCTGGGTGGTACCACAAAGCCATCCAATATGCGATTATAGGATGACCTTGAACAAGGCCAGTCCTTATCAAAGACAGACAAGTGCTAGTTCTGGGAACTAAGATAAGTTATAAGATGAACTCCTCTGGTATAAGTTTGCTAGCTACCACATCTATTTAACCAAGATGCAAAACTGATTCCAGAGCAGGAATAGGTTGAGTGGTTTCTATGACCTGGAAAAAAATAATTAATTATTTGATATAATTAATACTTACTCCATTCGTAAAATCTAACAGAATAAGATATGCCACTGTGCTGAGATAGGACTTCTTATTGCTGGCCGTTTGAAGTAGTTGTATTATCTGTTTATGCTCTTCATCCGTACATTTGAGTATCAATCCGGAGCGGAAAACTGCACCACATACTAATATTTGACCAAGAAACACATCACCTACTTCCTGCGAATTGGATTTTAAAAACATTTTAGGCTAATAAACTAAATGATAAAATAATTTTTGAGAGCACGGCAGTGCGCCAAGCCAAGTTCGAGCAAACATGCCAGTGTGTATCTTTAACTTTATCTTTACGACTTATGCACCTGTTTTTCACACCCTCTTATAAAGTGCCTATATTATTATTATTATTTTATCCTTTATTGTTAAATCCTTAAACCAAGGCCTACCATGGGCGGACTTAATACCTGATGGCATTCTCTACCAGTCAACACTAGTGATGGTGAGAGGAAGGGGCAGGTGCTCAATACAAAAAAAATACAAAAAATAAAAAACACTGACATTTGTTACTTAAATAAATTAACATACATAATGTTTGAGTAGTATAAAATAAAATAAAAGTCACTACGTCACAGTAAAGTTTTGGTTTGGGATATTTATTTACATTAAGTTTTTTATTTATTATTATTTTAAGTGAGTCAACTTATAAGTTATTTGTGAAATGCATGAAGCATTGGTACTTCCTTTGTCAAACAGTAAGGGTTTAACTACTTGGACATATATTATTATTACTAATGTCGTCTAATGTATATTAATATTATAAGCAGAGCAGTTTTTATGTTTGAATGCACTGTTTTCAGAAATACGAGTTGAAATATTCATTTTGAATTGGATAGCCTGCTTGACTACTCTGTTATAGAGCTAAATTATTAATGATAAGATTCTATATTATCACACTATATCATCTGTCAAATGGAAAAGTGACTAAATTCAAATTTTTGGAAAGTTGATACTATTAATAGCTGAAGTCTAATATCAACGGTCTATTATGTGGATAAAAGACATTTCTAAAATTTTACATGAAAGTAATGTCTCAAGAGTCATTTCTCTACCATATGGTTAACCGCCATTTTACTAATATAAATAATTAAAATAAGTGGGATAAGTTAAAATATCGTCCTGTACTCTTTTTGAATTATGCCACTTTTCTATTTAACCGACGATATATTATTACTCTTTGCATCACACTCCTATTCACAAAAGTGGAGCAGTAACCATAAAGTTACACAATCTTGCAATCTGTAGGCAAATTCTTACGCCGGCGATACAGGTGCAATGGCGGGTTATAAGGATTTTTGTTAACTCCAACCCTGAAGGGGTGATTTGGGGTGTTTAATTTGTATGGCAGAAACTATTTCTATGTGGACGAAACTGAATAATAACTTTGATAAGACAAATTCATTGATGAAATTGGATATGACAATGTGTATTTGGATATGAGAAAAACTTACACTTTTTGAAGCACCAGAGGGATGTAGTTCCTTTTTGATTAGTTCAAACAACTGGGAAACAGTTATTTCATTAAACTTGGACAATAAATTGACAAGGGTGGCAAAATAGCCTGTTCTTAACTCTGGTGTGTTTGCTCCCAAACTGCGCACCAACCTCTTCAACGCATATTGAATGTTTTTTTCATTCTGTAAAATTAAAAAAAATTATATTACCATGTACAAATATTTCAATCAATGGCTCCTAGTTTATTTTCACTGATAATAGGCACTGATAATATGTAGGCCGGAATTTACAAATACAGCTACATTTTGACATATTTTATTAAAAGAGATGTTTTGCATGTATTTTATTTACTTATATTGGCCTGTTTCCTGACATTGAAGATTTCATTTTTGAATTGAAGTGCTTCTTTTAAAATGATGTCACTTACGAGTGCATTTTGACATAGGCCTCCTCCAGCTCCTTCCAGTGGACTCTGTCTTGCGCTACTTTCTTCCAATAAGTAATCAGTAAGGCCTCAAGAAACGCTTTTGATGCTTTCAAGTCTTTTGATATATTGTCAATGAAAGAGACCAGGTTAGTCACTGAGGATCTGACCTTTATAAACCCATACTGACTAGGCTGATCATTTGCCTTAAGTGCCACGCTAAAACCGGGTGGACATGCTCAAAAACTTTAACAAATACGCGAAGAGTTTATATCGGACTGGAACGTTTTGTTAGTCTCGTCGCTATTTAAGTGAATGGGGAGAACTATCGCGGTTTTCCATTCGGAATGAAAGGTGACTTGAGCACAGTGATTTGTTAAATACAAGACGCAAAGGCTCGGCTAACGCAGTGGCCCATACAAAAATAGAGTCCTTTTTAAACCTTAAGTACTTGCTCGTCATTAAACTGTTGAAATATTATATCTAAACTAGTACCTTAGGAACCAATTAAAAGCGTCTGTAACAAGAGAATTATGGCTGGAACTAACCTCATTCCTTTGGAGCTGTGCAATTATTTTGGCGCCGCCGATTGACTTCAAATCATCCTTAGGAGAACGCAATAAATCGAAGGCATCTAATAAAGATGAAGTTACAGTCGTAAGCAACACTTTAGGGCTTTCGTCTTTCATGATTTTACATTCAGTTATTCGGCAAGTTGAAACGGCAAAATAAAAACCCACATGGACATCACGGATAGTGGATAAGAAATGGCCACAGACTAGGTAGGAAAGGTGGAAATGGCTTACCTGACACTGACTTTCAATGTCATTTAACATGCTTGCTTGCGTTGCAATGTTGCTGTTCTAAATTGCAAAATATTTTAATCTGCAACACTTACAGAGAGGAAAAACTAAAAATAACGCCATAAAGCGGTCTACTCTAATAAAGTCACGAAGTAAATCTACATTACGTACAATACCTGGCGCAGTGGGCATGATTTTGTATCCTCTGAAAGGTTATGATTTTCCTATTAGCATCAAGCGCAAACACAACACTGGCGAAAGTTATGATTGTTCTTATAAAAAATTTGTAACTCGACTTTTTCTGACGAAGTGGCATTTTTCTTTTCTTGTCTAATAGGGGTTATAACCAACCCAGTACGAAAGTAACTCTGTTAAGCACCCTTTTGATGTTCTCAGCGAATAACATTTTACGTGATCGAACTTGAAAATGGGCTTCAATACTCGATGTGGCCTGAAATGTCATCATCATGTGCGCGTAAAGTGCAATGGTGCACTTTTTCCTGAGTTTACTTCTATTCTCAATTTCCGAAACCTACAGAAGGCAGTATCGTCAGAAAATATGGCTTATTCTTAGTTTGCTTCGTTAGTATACAAAGGGAATAGTGTGTAGAGCCATGAGGGACTCCAGCACTTTAAGGGCCGAGAGGAGGACCGGATAGTCCTGTATGAAGCAGAATCTGTGGTTTGACAGAAATTTGAGATACGTCAAAGAAGAGGTCAGGAGTGCCTTTAGGACTTTTTGTATTAAGCCCTTTGAGTAAGTGCTCCGTTACGCGGCTTTACACACGAGCGGTTTTACACACGAGTGCCGGGCTCTAAAACCGAACTTTTCGTCCATAAGTAGGATTTTAGAGAGTTAAGGGACCGCTCTGAGACGATTGAGAAGTAGGTTTCTTTTCCATGTTTGTGAATACTTATGTTTCGTTCCAGGCGTCAGGAAAGACGTTGTTGAACAGAAGGCATTAAGTATTGTCACTAGTTAACCTAATAGGAATGGAGGAAGGCGTTTAGTTATACTATCAGGCCTTAGATTATATTAATATATGCTTAGCGTCTAGCGTCATCCAATGAAGGTGTCAGGATGATAGAAGTGGAGCGCTTTATGGCACGGAGTTTCGATTCCATACAACGTGTTCGATTATTTTTTATTCTATGCTACTATTTTAAGACTTGTTTTTGAGCATATTTCAGAAACCGTCAAAATAATTGTTATTTCATTGATGTATGTGGATATTTTCGTGCCTGACAAGAGAAATTAAAAAAGCCGCAAAATAAAACATTCGTCTTGCAAGACTTAAATGTTTTATCTCTTTTGAAATATCGAGAAACGATAAAGATAGGTATAAGCTAAGATTGAAGACAGACTATAAATATCAATAAAAAGTGCACATTTGGCATAACATATAATCTGTGGATTGTTGGCCGCTTCCAGAATTTGATGCGCGCGCAATTACTGTTCCATTCCATGTTTCTAAACATGGCAGGTCGCAGTGGATTTGACGATGGTCATCCGAGGTATTTATTGCAATATATTCGTTTCACTGCGAAAATTTCCAAATAACGACTCTTGTTATAGGTCTTTTTTGGTGGTAATTTAATTTGCAGAACAATTTTGAGCTCCGTTTCTTATTTTCTGTTAGATGTGACGGTAGGCTAACATTGGAAGAAAGTGGTATTTTAACAAAGCGTGTGAATATAAATCAGTTTGTTCATCGTTGTCCGGCTCCATGTAATAAAATTGATGTACAATATTTAAGTGAACAGTGAGTGTGAAAGTTTTTATAGGTTATAACATTGGATGGTTATCATGATGTCTACAGGGACTTCGGGGGCGGTAGGCGGACCGCAGGCGGTCGTCCTCTACCAACCGAGCCACCGTACAAGGCCTATGTCGGCAACCTACCTTCAGGCATCATCCAAGGCGATATCAATAGGATCTTTCCTGTAAGTAAATTGGCTTCATACAAAAAATAAGTGTTATAGAAATGAGTTTCGGATAAATACCCCCTAGATTCAACAAATCAGACTTATTCTGGTTACTTTCTTCAAAATATAGTAATATTCAGTGCACTGAAGCTCTTAGATGGGTGTATGATTTACTGCTATCTGTAAGTCTTATCTCAAGTATTTTGCTTAAATTTTCAATGTCTCGGTCAGAGATTATGTCATTTAAGAGTAATTAGCGATACCTAGTCTTACTTTACATTTGTGACCTTAAATCCACAATATTGCTTACATTAAGAGCAATTCAAGGTCTTAAACTGAGCAGTAAAAGGCCACTCAAGTTTGCACTGGCATACTATGAACATCCTGAATCATATTTTTACATATATGCAAAACATTGCGAAATAGATAATCATCATCATCATGCAATTATGATCATAGAGTCCTGACTATTTCATTCAATAATTTTAATTTCAGTATTGCCATACAAAGCTTTAGCAATTTTATAAATTTCTTAACCACCTGCAAATACTTCTTATATTTTATGAGTTTTACTACAGAGGTTTTACATTAATTTGAGTAAATTTGAGCTATTATTAGATACAATAAGATGAAAACAGAGTTAGAACTATGTTTCAACCACCCTTTTATGGTACAATTGTTTGCACATTAACTACATTAGATTCTTATAAGCAAGCAGCTAGCAGCCATAACTTCAAGAGTGTGGTATATAGCATTAGCACATATATATTGTTACACTCAAAATTTCCTTCAAACAGTTCTTATTCAGCAGTGAAGCTGTTTTTGCATGATAGTCAAACTACTTGAAATGTTATATCCATAACAACAGTCAACACAAAGTCTTAGAACAGGAGCTCGAGGAAGTTTGCCATGAACACTCTAAATTAAGGCATTTTTCTAAGATTTAATTTAAATATGTATATTATATGTTAAGAAATTCTGAAATAAAAGGTCATTTTATTTATAGTCCCTAAGAATAGTGTCTTTATGAGTGAAAATGGCTTAAAGTTGTGTTCAGATGTAGCGCATTATACACACTGAATACAGATTTTAATCTGTAGTACAGATTGTGGCAGTGAAACCAGCCAGGCACTTAGTTCCAACAGAACTACAAGTATTCAGTGTGTATAATGCGCTACATCTGAACACAACTTGAAGAAGTCTTTATTCAAAACTAGCTTTGCCAGGATAGAATATGTTTTTTCGATATAAGTCTATCACTTACTTAATTGTACATTGTACCTTCCGTAGAGATGGAATTTACAAAAAGACTATTATAAAAATAAAAGGAACCTACTGTCAAAACTTGTGGCTGGTTTTGGCTTAGCTTTGATGAATCAGTCAGTCAGGATGTCTATTTATATGTAAAACTAAAATTAAATGTCATCCACCTGTTAAGTCTGTAACGTTTATGATTATTACTAAAGGAATAAATTTTTTTAATGTATTCTGTTTTCTTTCACAGCAACTATCAATAAAAAATGTGAGGCTGGTAATGGATAAAGATACGGACAAATTCAAAGGATTCTGCTATGTCGAGTTTGAAGATCTAGATGATTTGATTAAGGCAATTGGAATGAATGGAGCTCTAAATGTAGATGGTAATTTTGTAAAAATCGATGTGGCTGAAGAAAAAAGAAATGACAGGTGCGTAACAGGACTTTGCCTATTTCTCTGTTTATATTTAAAAACTTAAGGGCTAAAAAACAGGCTACCTGATGGTGAGTCAGACACCCACAAGTCCTCAGTGCATTGTCAGCACTTAAGAAGTGCTCTTTTTGCATTCTATTGAAGAACTCCCGATCAATAGTCCATTGTGAAACTCTCAAAAGGAAGTTCATTCCTTAATTTGCCCATGCTATTAAACTATTAGTGAGTGGTTTAGACATCTACTCGGCAATTACTCGGATTGGGCAAGCGATGTTTACCTGTAAGTGATAGTTAATAGTTTGTCACTTTACTT